>VZTD01003639.1:3916280-4006707 GCA_013397725.1 Rhagologus leucostigma | reverse complement strand
TCGCGGTGGCTCGTGGTGGCCGGTGCGCCCGAGCCCGCGCGGGTGTGTGTTCCTCTGCACGTACCGAGGGCGCACACCGGTGCCAGTGTGCTCGTATGAACACAGAACGTGCATTATCGTCCTGCTAAATACGGGCCCGTGCAAGTCACTGGGATTTAAGAAGGGCTCATGCCTGGTATAAAAGGCAGGCAGTCACAGGGAAGACTCCTTTGAAACCATCAGAGGGGGAAAATGCTTAGGAACGTAGACAATAAAATCAGGTTTAAACCAGCTCATTTATCTAAAGTTAGTTTCATTCTGTAGCGAAACAGTTCGGTGAAAGAATGTCATTGTGAAATGACAGGCTCCCTTATATCCCCTTTCAGGAGAGCAAGCCGTATCACAATGGAAGCAGGAAGAACTGCTGGCAAATCCGGAGTTGATCTATTCTAAATACCAGTGTTGAACTGTATCTAAGGGAAAACGCGGGAGATAATTCAGGATGCAGAAGGTCTATTTATAGCAGGACTATATAAACTGTAGGATATATACACAAAGTTGAATTAAATATGCATGATTAGGAAAGGTGTTTCGAAGAAGGTGTAATCATTACATAGCATTACAACGGGCGAACAGATGAGCTTGCAAGAGCTTCCAGGGTGAAGACAAGAAGAATTTTTAAGACACATATTCTTTCTGGTGCTCAAGGCTCCTTTCTATTTTCATCTTTTGCGTATTATGTTACCATTTATATCAGTCAAATTCATCGGCTGAGGATTAGCGGTAGATGTTAGTCTGAATATGAAATCAAAATGAAGATGAGATTTTGCTGCACATAGATTTTTCTTACAAGTTTTAACACTTAAAAAGGCAGACTTGGCTCAGACTTGACTGTCAGCCATATTCGTGTTTGTTTGTTTTTACCTGAATTGTGTTTAAAAAAAACCCAAAAGCTTGCACACCGTTTCTTCTTGCTAAATTTAGCAACATAGCCAAAATAGATTTTGTTTTGTTTAAAACAAAACAGCAAACAGAAAAACTTTAAAACAAAGTGCTGAGATGAGAAGATGGGTTGACTACTGGAAAAATAGTTTTTTTATTCCAAATCAATATGATGCACTCTCAACATCTTATACGAGGTAAAAGGATCCCTTGTATAATATCAATAGCGGCTCAGCCATAGCTTACTGAAAGAATCTTTTCCTGGCATCTCAAGGCTTTAATGAGAGTATAAGTAATCAAAATAAGCCTTAACAATGGACTCAGTCAGGCTAAAGAGAACAGTGACTTCTAGAAGAATAATATACTGTCTGGCAGCTGTGAAAGGAGAGGTACGACATTTGCTTCGTAATTCAGGGAGTTTGAGAGATGTGTTTCAACTTTTATATTTTTGGTGCATTATTGCAGTTCGCTTTTAAGCACAAGCTTGTATGTGAGATTTGTTGGTAATATTCTTGGAAGGAGTTTTTCCATTGCATATTAAATTCCAAAGTGCATCACAAAAAAGCTTGTATTGGAGAAATCATGTCTAGAAACTTCATGACGTCTGTTTTGAATCAATTTCTGAGATAGTCTTCCAGAATATAAGGCTCCATATTAGTTACAAATAAGACTTTGCATTACTGAGGATAACTTCTCCTGAAGCTTACTGTCCTTTTTTATAGTTAATGTAGTACAGGGACTTAACCATTATGCTAAATTCCAGGCTAGTCAAACTTGTAGAGTTAAATCCTGAGAACTTTGAACTGTGGTTGAATAAACTTACCTGTGTTGCCTTGCTAGCATGTATAAAACTGAGATGAAGGAATATCCATCAGATTTCCGGTTGATTTATTCTGTATTCTTCATTTTTAGACTGTCACTCTACTTCTGGTTCTTTATTTTTGCCGGAACCTTCCTGAATGTGTCTTCTGGAAATTCTCTTTACATCTGTTTCTTAATTAGTAGTCATGAGTAAAGAACAGCTATTTCTAAGTACTGCAAAGAGGTATTCAGCCTTGCAAGAGCAGTAATATTGTTTGGCATAACCTGTCTATGCTGAACTGGCAGCGTTATTTGTATTAATTATTTTCATTCTCCAGTTCAGAATTGGATACATTGTTGTGTTACTAATCTATGTGGTTGGGAAGTGCTTGAAAATAATTTGAAATGTAGTTTATGAATGAAATTCTATGATTAATGCATATATCTGGATATTTATTTTAATTTGACCTCAAAATCCTTGCAGTATAGAAGTAAAATGAGGAGTATGCTGCCTGATTGATGCCATTATTTCAGAGATTTTTCCCTGCAACTCTCAGCCATGGACTTAGTACCTGGCACCATTTTCTTTGTCCTGTGTTTTCAACCATAGCAGTACATTATACAACATACTTGGACAAAATGTATTCTGTGTGTATGAGTAAGTCGGTGAAAGATGAAGCTAAGAGCCAACCTTGTGGGTTGCCTCTTTTTCTTACATTAGCAGGAACAAAAGTGCCCTAATGTAGCTTTCTGCCAGTATTTTTGGGGAGCTGAACTGAACGTAGTATATTGCTTTTATGCATTTTATTATTTTAACTAGTATAAGTCCAGTGGCCGCTCCTCAGGAGCTATGGATCAAAATAGACTTTTTGACTTTTGTTTCCATGGTTTCTGGATTTTTTTTTCTTTAATGCTATTTGAGTAGTAGAACTCGAAGTCTATGCAGGTTTGGAAATATGTTAGATTAATTTGTGTTAATGCCCTGCACGTGTATACAATAGACCGAGTATGTCTGTGTATGAGAGCGTTGAATGAGAGATACCAATGTGTACAAGATTGGACAGTGCAGTTTATGGTTTTTGAAGATGTTTTTCTTAAATGGGAAAAGACTCAGTCAATAGTTGTACATTATTTGGTGGTGAAAATGAATGGAATAATAGCATCATTCAACTGCAGTTACATTTTATCAGAGCTTGTACTATCTGTGCAAATTAAAAGAAGGCTGTCAAAACTAAATTAGTAAGAAAAAAATGGAATCCTGGTTTAGTATTAACAGAAAATACTTGGTAATTTTAAAAAAGAGTGAATCCTGGATTTGAAGTTTTCCTGACTCCAAGGGGTATTCATGCACAAAGCTGAAAAAATAGCAGTAAAAATGAAAGTGAAACTGAAGACACCTATTTTGTTGACATCCCAGGAAAAGATAAATGATAGGATAATGAGAAAGATGTAGTTTATTAAAAACAGGTAATGGACATTATAAAAAATGTTGTTAAACATGATTCTCTTTCTTTCAGAGATTAATGCCTAAATTGCTCATTCAGCACAATAACTTTGAAAAGTGTATTCTGATGTCAGGTTCATCTAACAAAGAAAGCACGATTTAAACTGGGAATGAACCATTTTCTCATGCCCCAGAGAAGACCAACTAAATAGTTACACAGTAGAGTACAATAGCACAAGTTTAAAGCACACGCAAAAAGTGGGCAAGATATTATTGTTGTATCTTATTTTAGAGGAAAAACTCGTGCAGATTGTGAGTTACAGTTATGGCTGTGATGAACTAATGCAGTTCAGTGCTTTATACATAAGATGGGATTTTCAAAAATACAGTTTTGTTCAGGAGAAAATGTCAGTAGTTCTAGCAATGTGTTCTGAAGGAAGAGGGCAGGGAGTTCTTAGCTGGTCAAATGTTCATGTGGTCTAAGCAGAAATGTAAAAGTGCAGGGTTTGCATTGGAATGAGAATGGGGTCATCCACCCTTTGTACTCATCATCAGGGAAGCAGAACCTTCTTCCAGAGAGACCATAGGAAATCAATGAGTACACTTTGCTAGTGTAGAGATAAATGTGTACTGCAGAAGGGTATTAAATATAAAAGGGCAGCAGTAAAATGATTTACTGCATGAAGCAGTGGAACTTTCTTTTGGTCACCCAAAAGGCACTTTTCATTTTTTGATAACATAATTATATTTTTTAATACTAATAACTAAAAAAAGATGGCAAATCAGCTATTTTACATGGATTTGAGCTATACAATGTAAGCTAGGAAAGGCTTGATGACAAATGGCAGCTTATTTACAAATATATACTTTTTTTTTTAACATATCATCTCGCTCTTATATTTAGATCATAATGATCTGATCTGACTTACCAAAAATTAATGGGTTTTTTTAATGTTTTTTTCCTGAGGCAGTGTGGATGCTTGTGATCCAGTTTGTCTCGCCATGACCAGAAGGTATCACTGAGGGATACCAGCACAACGGATGCACATAGGAGAGAACCTGACGTACATTTAGGTGTAGAGGCTTAATGAAATGTGGAAGAGCAGGTGCACAGTCCTAATGTGTCGGTGTTTTTTTAATTTCCTATGATGTGTCTGTTTGCTGTGTGAGCAAAACTCCTTGTACATTTAAAACGTATAGGACTGTAAAACTGCTAAAAAGGACATAAGCCAAATATTTCTACACTATTTTTTGTCTTAGACTCTGTTCTCTACAAGTGGCAGTTAAGATTCTCCTTCTGCCACATAGCTGTGTGTTACTGTCTCCTCTCTAAAGGTAAAATTAAAGTGAAGAGAGATTAATAGCAGAGCGACCCTTTCTCTGGGTATAGCACTTGTGACACTGGTGCTAATTTTGGAAGGAGAAATTGGGTATTTGCGGTTCCATGTGAACTCACTGTGACCCAAAATGATGAGAGGTGTGTCTACTCTAGCACTTTTCTCAAAGGCAGGAGTGTGCAGTGTTCATGCCTACACTGCTGTGCTTTAGTTAGTGTTGTAGGCTGATCTCATTGCAATTGAACAGAATTCCTTTTGGATAAAGCTGGATTGCGAGATGTGTTCCAGGAGTACCCCTAGTGCGTTTGAGCTACGAATTGGTATTCAGCTAATGAGATGAGACCAGATCTAGAATGAAGTTAAATAATCAAGCCGTACCCTGGAGTGTGTGGTGCAGAGCATGTACTGTAGATGTCGGATCCTCAGCACCAGCTGTCTGACTCTTCCAGTTTTACAGTTCTGCAGTACTTGCTTGTGTAGGCAGCCCCTGCATCCAGTCGAGTTTGCCTAGCAGAGAGTGCATGGAAGCCCATATTTGGGAAGCTGGTTGGAGACTTGTGGATAGAACGGGTCACCTGACACGCACCCTTATGTTGCAATCATAAGGCCATTATTCTTTCCCTCAAAAAGGGGTAGTTTGTGCTGGCATGAAGAGGAAAGGTTTGTTTGATCACTTGAAATATAACACATGAGCGAGGAAGAGGCACTGATACTTTGGCTTGCAAAAGCTCTCCACATTTTTAACCCATTTTATTATTTGCGAGAGCAATTTAGTTCCTAATGTTAACAATGAGTGATTATGATTCTGTACTTCCGTTTACAGCACAAATTAGCATTTTGTTTTCCATTACAGCTTTTGAATGAGGAATTTAATGTATAATTTGCTGCAAATAGATGTTATCATCTCTTTGGATGTGAACAACCACATAAACTTGAGCAAATGATAAAAATGGAATCAATTACTTCTCAAATGGAAGTAGTTTACAAACCTTCACAAACAAAATGGTAATAGTTGGTGGTTATTGTAACAAATAATTAGGTTTTTTTTTAAACAACATTTATTGAATTCTATTGACAATTTACTAATTGCTTATAGAATATTTAATCATCTCCCTCACAAAATACATGCCAGAAAATATATGGATTTTTTAAACTGTAGATTGCCTCTATCGTCCTTGTGTGGAGCTTTTCTCATACTTTTACAGGTATATTCGCCTGTACGAATGTTCCAGAAGGGTAGCACTGAACCACAAATCATGCTGGTGCTGATTACAGAGCTTCACAATATTCTGGAATTAGTAGATTAAGACTGAAATTGTGGAGGAGGGAAGAATTAAGAGTTAGTGTTGTAGGCTGCATTCAAAGCCTTCTGAATGTGATGTGAATTTTTCTCCCACTTTTGACCTCATGATCTATGTCCTGGTTATTAGAAGGATAAAGAAGAAAAGAGACATTATTACAGTTGCTAGAATGAGTAAATGCTGTCAGTCTCTACTGTAGGGGAAGGTAATATCTTATACTTTAATGAGTTTCCTAGTTCGAATTTCACAAAGAAAGTTTTCCACTGTCAGTTGCTGTGATCTGTTTCTGTATTATACAGAGTTATTCATGCTTGGAAAAATACCAATCCACAGACAAAATCAGTGTGAGAAACAGTTCAGTATCACACTCAATCTCTTCCCATTGCTGGGACTTTCTTCATATCATTAAAGGACATAATCCAAGTGTCATTTTCAACCCCTTCCTTTCAAAGGGGCTGTGTCTAAATTCTGATGATTTTCTACATACTGGCTTGTCTATCTGTTTACTTCTGATCCCCTAAAGCTCTGACCTTAAAGTCACCACCTACATAATTTTCTGTCACTGTGAATTAATCAGCCTTTTTATCACAGTCATCCCTAGTAACCCCATTGTATCCATCCATTCTGTATACAGTATAAGCCGTGATTGTACATACTGTCTTGATTGTCCCTATCTACTCTCTTACCCTTACGTAAAAATACGAATTGAAGTCCATACTTTGTCTCATTTAGTACTTTAGATTTCACACTTGTCCTTTTAAAGCCTTTGCGTAATTTAGTTTTTCCCTGTTTACCATTAATACCACCTCTTTTTGTTTATTACTGATGCTGGATTTGAGGCTTGGTGGGTTGGTTCCTTGAACAAGCATGTTTTGCTATCTCACACTTTCCCATTTGAGTTATTGAAGGCATGAGCCCATTGAGGAAGATCATGTAGGCTTTCATCTACCTGGTGTCTTGAGAGACAGTGTTGTCTAATTATTAAAAATGGGTGATCTTATTTTGCACTTGGAAAACTGTGGAACGAACCGACCAAAACCCCATTCATCACTCTGCTGCATTTCACTCTATTCATCTGTAGCTTGTTTCTTTAGGTTGGTGCCTGCTGCCGTACTTGGATCAGTCTGTAGATCAGATAAACAATAGCTTTTTATTCTTCTAATAATTAAAGAAAGGCTAATGATGTATTTTCTCATTTGCTTCACTCTACCAAACATTGAAGTAATTAAAGGGGGAAAAAAAAGAGTGGGAATAGCTTGCAATTCGGGGTCCTGTATTCAGCCTTTTAGTCTTTCTTTGAGACCATGGAGCTGATTGTTTAAGATGGAGGTTTTTCTTAAATTTATTTTTGAGGCAGCTGTTGGTTTGTGAAAATTTACTTGTCTTCTCATTTTAACTATAAGTCTGTTTATGTGTTTGGCCTTTTTTTGTTTCATTCAGAGGAAACAGACTTGGGCTAGAGCAGAAGGTCGATGTTATGACACTGCGTGTTTGCAGTGAACTTTTTGAAGCTTTGAATGTGTGTGTGGTGTAATGCTTCCTGAAGGAACTTCATTTTAGGAATGTGTGCATGGCTTCATAAAACATATCCACAGTTGTCACAGGTTCCCTGGACTGAGCAATTCACAATGTCGGAGGTTTGTTTGGATTATAAAAACTCACAAACTCACTCCAACAAGATTATTTACTTTAACCATCTATTTTCTTTTTCTTTTTCTAGTTTTATTTTTTGAGTCATACAGAACGTCGTGAATTGATGTATCTGCTCAACTTTGACTTGTCATTCATGATGCTTCTTATTATGTCTGCCTGCTACCTCTCCGTTTCGTAGTTTGCTTAGGCCTTGATCCAGCAGACCACTTAATTGCTCAACAGTAAACAGTTGAAGTCAAGGGAACTGCTTACAAGTTTAAAATGAATGTGTGGTGTATCGAATTGGGGCCTTCGACAGCTGTGTCTGGAGGACAGAGAACTTTGCTTCCATCTTGTTTGCCAAGTACTTGCCATGCTTTGAATACATTACAAGTATTGATGGTAATTATGGTGGTGGGAGCAAGGAAGCAGTGAGGAGATCAAGGAGACCTGGTCATGGTAAAGGAAACCTGCCACTTCTTCTTTGGCAGTTCAGTCTCTTTGTTTTTAAAATGGATTTACGGATAAAAGATGATTCCTCTTCTCCTAACCAAAAAGCTGTGTGATTAAATGAATAGGTGGTGCTCTAAAATGCAGAATTACAACAGAAAGCCTTCCATGAAATATACTTGAGAGTGGGAAACTCCAGGTTTAAAGAAAAGGGGAAAAAAAAGATGGCTGTAAACATGTAATGGTGAAAAAAAAGATTGTAAGTAGGACATGCGCACACTTAAATATTTAAGCCCTGTGAAAAAATGAGAAAATGGACTACTGACCAAATAAATTAGCAAAACAAAAGTAAGGTTGCACTCCCAGCCTTTTCTCATTTTCATCCAAAAGACTGTTAATTGCTGGAGGATTAAAATAATTCATATTCAAGGATAGAAAGTGATAACAATATGCAGAGCTTGGGTGCTCCAGCTATACAAGAGACAGTGAAAGGAATACTTTTCTCTCTGTGTGATGTCAAAGCCGAAAGGGGGGGAGAGGGAAGGCGGGGGTTGTGTCTCTTTGATGTCACTTACAGAATAAAAATAATGCTGTAAAAGAAATAGCATAATCTTTTTCTATTTATCTAAGTCCTTTTTTTTCCTAAAGAGTTAGGGCAGCATTGTTAATTGATTTTTCTGATGCTCATAATAACAGCTCTATTAAAAATAATTTACAAAGAATTTTTTCCTGAAGCTGAGCCCTGCAGAATCTGTTGTAGCAAAGTGGGTAGAGAGTGGATTATTGTACATCACTGTTCTCACATAATTATAATCTGCTTGATTGGTAAAATGCATGTTGTGCTTTTGCATTGTCCATTTTCAACCAGTGGTATCTTTCCAGTAAGATTTGCTGGTTTAATAGTAATAGCATCAGGATCTCTCGTGCCCTTTCAGTATAAATAAAGGTTGTCCTAACAGCTGCTCAGATTGTGCTGGCATAGTAGCCATCTTTGCTGGAGTGTCAGTTTTTGGCTAGAGTGTTTTAACACACTGGGGCCTTTCTGTGGTTACCAGTGGTTGAATCATGTCCAGCTGTGAAAACAGATGTGTGGCTTTTTTGGGAAGTAAAGTTAATTAAGTGAGGTTTATGAATTGGTTCTTTTTTTTAATTAATGCTTTATTTTTTTATTTATTTACTGTGGAGTTAGAGGATGCCTTTAGAAAAGAAAGTGGGTTTTTTTATGAACATGAACTTGGACAGATGAACACAAACAGCATTATAAGGAAAATTTTGAGCATATCCATGGCAAAAAGAACCTTTCAGTTGCACATTAACTTTTAAAACAATGTTAAAAATGAAAAGAATAAATACTTACTCTTTACGATAGTAACTAATAAAGTTGAGACAAAAAAGGTAAATAAAAATGGCTAGTTTATCTTTGTGCATATCGTGTATTACTACTGCTATCTTGCCATTTTGTAACGCAGCTCAGTCTTTTTAAATCTGTATGGGCCAACACTTAACACGCATCTCATTAAATTTTTTGTTTTCTTCGTCTTTGACTTTCGTCTTTGAAAGGAATTCTCTCGGTGAAAACTGGAAAATATTTGCTGTGTTTCAGATACTATTTTCCCTTTTGTGTTTAGTATAGTGATTTGTACCTTTAACATTGATGTCTGCCTATTTTTAAGTCTGCTGGTAGGCACAACCCAGTTTTGTGGAAAAGAGAGCTTTTCATGTAAAGAAACTTTTTATTTTGTGAGTCCTTTCTTATTCTTCCTGTTCTTGATTGTTACATAAAATACGTGGTAAAGGATGGAAAAAACCAAACAGCAGCAATTGCTGTTAAAATTAATGTAAAGAAAAATTAATTTGATAAATTGCAAAAGTTGCTGACAAAAATTAAACAAGCAAACTTGTTTAATTTATGTTACTCTTGTTGCAAATAAATGTCATATGAAATGGAAATCTGTTCATTAGAGCATCCTGAAGCAAGGATGTTGTCCCTGTGCATATGCTGGGGCTCCACAATGTATGGAGCAATGACACCTCAAGTGTACAGAAGTGTCTCTAGAATTACCACTAAACCTTCATGTCTGAATGAACTGTAAACTCACTGAGGAGCATTCAACTTCCCTCAGACTACTGCAACTGTAAAATAGCAATGCAAACGGGAAAAAAAAAAGATTGTTATGCATATATTTTGCTTCTTTTTTTTCACATGGGAAAAGAAAGAATATTTGGAAAGATCATGGAGAGACCATTATAAAAAAATTATACTTGTGGAGATCACAAACATATGTGTCCATGAAATGACTGAGCTTCTCCCATGAGTAGATTGAACTATGGGACTACTTGGTGCTTTGGAAGTAATCCCTCTTAGAGAGTGTCCGTGAAAGGCTTTGCATGTTTGGAAGAGTATGTTGCCTATCTAGGATTTACAGAGGATGAGGAGATGATGTTCTTCTAGTGGTTTTAGGTGTTTTCTGTAAGGGACATTGCTCATTACTTGAGCAGAATGAGTGTCTGTTTGATTAGTAGTTCCCAGGAGTACAAAAGGATGTGGCAGTGCTACCTGCAGTGCAGGTTTCTAAAGCCTAAACATGTTAGGTTCCTATTTTTGGATATAATTTTGCCAGATGTTAACTGTATGAACTAGGTTTTGCCACAGTTGTACGTCTCAAGCAAGGTTTTTTGTTTGTTTGGTTTTGCGTCTTTGTGTTGGTGTTTTTTTTAATGCAGGTATCAAGAAACATGGTTTTTTGTTTGTTTGGTTTTGCGTCTTTGTGTTGGTGTTTTTTTTAATGCAGGTATCAAGAAATGTGATTTTACTGTCTTCAGAAATGTTACAGGATAAAAAAAAAAACCATGCCAAATTTCAAGCTACAATATATGATTAAATCTTGTTACCAGGAAAGGCAGTATAAAGTATAGAACTGGTTTTTTAATAGATTTGTTATTTTTATTTTTTCTTAGTGAAGAATTATTAAGTATAAGACAAAAAGCAAACAAGAGAATAAAAGGACTGGCATATTGAGAATATTTTATAAAAATATTAATTCTTTTGTAGTTTAGAAGATGTAAAGCAAAGTGGCAGCAAAAGTCACAGCTGTATTTGATTAGAAATCAAAAGGTTATTAATAGTGCTGATTACTTCGGCTTAGTTATATCTGCTCTAGTATTACTCCTATTTGTTTGCAACACTAATCAAGCTCACTGTAAGCCCTTATCTTTGACCAGCCAGAAGAAATCATAAAAGGAAATAATTGTTTAGCGAGAAAGACTTTGATAACAGCATGACTCTTGTGTGGGAGACAAGGAGATAACACTGTTTGAATGAAATGATATAACCAAGGTAACTAAGGTGATAACTTGTCTAGCTGTCTTGTCCTCAGCAGTAAAATATACAGCAAATTAAAGATGTCTTTTCAAGAAGTTTTGAAGAACTGATCGTATTTGTAATTTGCGTGTTTCACATTTGCGCGTGTAGAGGAAATGGAGGAGGTTTGGTTTTGAGAATAATACGATTTCGTAAAGCCACAGATTTAGCCAGAGTTTGACCAGGTGATTCAGCCACAACTTATTATTCAGTTATCTCTCTATTAAATTGAAAACTGTGCTTAGTATTTGAATTTGATTTGACCAAAATATTTTACAAAATGTAAGTATTTATCTGAAGGAAAGTATCAAGCATTCAGTAAAGCTTTTGCTACTTACTGTATTGGTTAATCATTCCCATTGTTTGCTTTCTTTAGAAAGTCTTGTTTTTTGTTAGAGTTGTTCAGAATTAATTTTCTAGGCAAAAGTTCTCTTTATGACTTGACCTGGTAGGTTGGGACGTCCTTCAGTGTGTTTTTGTTTCTACCTCCGAAGAACACTTTTACTCAAGACACCAGTGTGTCTTCTTTTTTTTAAGCTAACCAAAATGACCTCTTTAAGACTCTTACCAGAGGACATTTTTTGCAGAGTTCAAGTACATTTGCATAACTTCTCTGTTTTCCTTCCAATTTTTTGATTTCCCTTCAGGAAAATCAGATGCCAGAAGCTCGAGATGGTATTTCAGTATTGGTGTCTACAATGCTGTCAGTACTACAGAGAAGAATTCACTTACCTGCTTCTCTTCGTTATGTTCAAGGTCCAGATTCATTCTTTTTGCTGCAGTATCACAATGAGAGTTCACATTGAGTGACTTGTGTACTTCAATACTTGCGGAGTTAACTGAGTCATGACTTTCCAGGATATAGGCTACCACCTATGTATGTTACATTTTCTGTTCATTGATCTGCACGTTAGTACTTTTTTTTATCCAGATAGGCTCAAGAGCAAGCAAGCAAGGAAGAGTCAAATCCATGTATTTTAGCATCAGTGATTGCCTGTAGTGGTTTCAACGTGCTGTAATCTGCAGTCAGGTGTGCTAAGGAAGTTACCATGCCGGTTGTTCACCTTTACTGCCTCATTGTGTTAGTGTGACTTTGTGACAGAAGGCCCTTCATCCAAATTGCCAAGCTTAACTGCTCGCTCATTTGCTCCCTAACCTGGTTCTTTCAAAATGACCTAAATTAACATAAACATTGAAAAAATTCTACTGTTATGAATCTTAGCAACAGCCAGCAAACCTGCCTTTATTTTGAAAGAGCTTGGGTAGAGTATAGTACTGATGTGCTGTCATGCTGGGTGATTGTCAAGAAGTGATGATAAGCAACTAGAGGTCTGTAAGGGTGGTAGCCTGGGTAATCTGCAGCCTCAAGAGACTCTCTGAATTCATCGTGTTAGCTATAAAAGCACTAAATTGGGAGAGGTACTAACTAAATAAGAATGAAGAGCTTTTTCTGTGAAAGATTCGAGATGAAAACAGTCTGAGCTTCTTTTTTTCAGTAGGTCTGGATTTTTCCTCACTGAAGAGCTATAGATAATGAATCAGTTTTCTGTAGGTGTGTGTTGAGGTGGTGATTTTTATTTTTTCCCTGCCCATTTTCAAGGAAGTAATGATTTTGAGTGATCAGGTTTTTGAAGCTCAGCTTCGGACATCTTGAACAGGACTGACTTTCAGCAGCTAATTGTTTAGTATTTACTGAATTTTTGGGCTTTTTGAACAACCGAATCTTAAACAACCAGAATCAATGTCTCTTGACATGCGTGCCTCTAGTATTTAATGTGTGAAGACAGCTTGCAACCACATTTCAGGGAAAGCTGTATGGAAACCTTGCTAGGCTGGATTATGCAGAGAATTGCCAGTAGTCACAGAAATTGATTACTGTAACTGATGTCTCTTTTTAATATTGTATGCTTATGATGTTTGTGAATCACAGACAGGACTTTGAAGACCTGCTGGATAAGTTTTTGAAAACAAACCTAGTATGGTCAGTTTCTTATGTAGTTCCACAGTGCAGGGCTCTGTTTCCCCATCTGATTTGATGACATGTATTTTGCTTGCAGATTTTTGTAAGCTGAAACTGAACTCTCGAACAGGCCTGTCGTGTTAAACTTACTTGAGATAAAACAGCCTGAAATAGTTCCCTGTAAACTGTCAGTGATTGCCAAGAGTTTTGATTTGGTAGTGATGACTGTATTTAGAGGTGAGCCCAGAGGACTTAGGGTTACATTTTTCAAAGGCTTGTTTTCTGAAGGTGCATGGATGTGAGAAGTAAGGTGCCTTTCAGACTTTAGTTAAGTTCTCCTAAAATATGTAGTGCTGTGTAGGTTTAAAATTAACTAGCTCAAATAACAAAGGCAACAGAAGTAGGTCTCACTTCAGTCTTCTAGTGGATTAGTTACTACAGATTGGCGAGTGTGTCAGTGTACCTTCATCCTGTCTGCTGTCCAGATCACAGGATCACAGCATCTTTAGGTTGGAAGGGACCTCTGGAGATCATCCAGTCCAACCCCCCTGCCAAGGCAGGGTCACCTAGAGCAGGTGACACAGGAACTCATCCAAGTGGGTTTTGAATGTGACCAGAGAGGGGAGACTCCGTGACTTCTCTGGGCAGCCTTATCCAGTGCTCTGCCACCCTCAATGTAAAGTTCTTTCTCATACTGAGGTGGAACTTGCATTTTAGTTTATGGCCATTGCTCCTTGTCCTGCTGCTGGGAACCACGGAAAAGAGCCTGGCACCATCCTCTTGGTACCCACCTTGGAGATAATTGTATGTATTGATGAGGTCCCCTCTCAGTCTTCTCCAGACTAAACAGGCCCAGCTCCTGCAGTTTCTTCTCAGAAGAGGGATGGTCCAGACCCATCATCATCTTTGTGGCCTCCACTGGACCCTCTCCAGTAGCTTGTTGTCTTTCTTGTATGGAGAAGCGCAGAATTGGGGACAGCACTCCAGATGTGGCCTCGATAGAGCCAAGTAGAGGGGCAGGATCATCTCCCTCAACGTGCTCGCCACACTCTTCCTGATGCACCCCAGGATCCCATTGGCCCTTCTGGCTACAAGGGCACTGCTGGCTCATGGACTTACATTACCTGAAGAAAAAAGGGTTGTTGACAGGTCTGTTTTTTTTAAACCTTTTTTAAAAATTTCTAATCTATCTTAAAGCCAAAATAAACGTACACATTGAAATGCTTAATTTATGTTAATTTAGGTGTATTTGTCTGTGTAGTAACCCTAAATACTCTACTGTGAAGCATTAGAAATTCCATCTACAACATTTTCTACAATAACTTTCATATGTGTGCCTTCATGAAGTTCTTAATGTAAGAGAGATGACTACTTTTGTATTGTGAAGTACACAGATTTCAAATGAACAAAAAATACATAATTCTCTGAAACAGAAGAGATATACATCATAAAAGTAACTAACTCAGAGTTAACTTAAAGAGTGGCAAAACGTGTTTAAAAGAGTTGTGTATAGTCAGTGCTCTGGTAGAGGAGAGTGCAGAAACTTCCATTTTTATAAGTTAAACTCAAATGGAAGGGTTATCAACCATTGGAGCAGCTTCCAGGGGAAGTGCTTGAGTCACCATCCCTAGAAATATTTAAAAGATCTGTACATGTGGTGCTTAGGATCATGATTTATTGGTGGACTTGGCGGTGCTGGGTTAGTAGTTGGACTTGATGATATTAATGGTCTTTCCCAGCCTAAATGATTCTATGATTCTGTGAAAGTTTTAAGCATTGTCCTGGTGTTTCTGTATTTCTTGTCCTCCCCAGCAACTTCCTTTTAAGGAATAGCACAATATGTGGCATTTAGTATGTGTTTAATTTCTCTTTTGTTTTTAAACAGATCTTCTTCAACTGGTAGCAGCTTTAACAATTATGTGAGGAGAATTCTAGAAATAAAAGCAAATGAGAGAAGAGAATGTAACGATGCTTTCTACTTACAAGTTTTCTGTCATTGGGAAACTCAAGGGCTCTTGCTTTTGGTTGCCAAATGTTAGGCTGATTGCTTTCAAGGTGAAGCTGTACTATGCTGCTTTGAACTGATACTGCATGATTAGGGTAATAAGTAAGTGCCACTTAATTGGAACAGGCCTGATCAGAAGACATTCCAGGTAACTGATTTAAGCCAAACAATACTTAATTGCAGTGAATGTTGCTTAATGGGTATGATAATTATGTGCATTGGGGATACCTTCAAATGATTCATTGGTGGTTGGGTCTTTTGTGTCTGCCTCACTGTTGGCTCTTTTTCCTGTTGCTCGGAACAGCTTTCAGTGTCTTCATAAATAGCCATGATTCATTCAGAAAGCAGATAAAACCATGGTTGGCTTTTAATAAATCAGCAGTTTAAAATCAGCTTGTTTAAAATCATGATGTCTCTAATGATTTTTGAGGACTTTTTAATACTGTTTTCAGAATTTTGAACTGTTGGGTTTGCTTTTTCAATTTTCTATGTGATCAGGAATGTTAGAAATTGAAGTAAGAAAAGACAAGTCCCATAATTTCTTGGCTTCTGGATCAAGGCAGGCTCTAACATAATGAGACTTACTAAATCATAGAAGTTGATATATTCTCTGCCCTTGGCAAATAATTGACTTGCTTTAGTTCTGTTATGTATTCTTCCCAAGAGTACTTGTTTTGTTATGCACGAACCTACCTGATGTGTTGCAAAATACACTTCACAGCTGGGGAACCCTTCCCCTTTATAGTTGGACAAAGATAAAACCAGGTCCTTTTCCCACTCATTCTCAAACTTTGGCTTGCAAATGCATATTTGCACCTTCATAATTCAGCCTTGCTCTGTCTACCTTCTTTGCTCGTTTATTGTATCATCAGTATGGGATGCTGATGTTTTCAGCTTCAGCTCCATTATGTCTGTCCACATTTTCCATACACATTTTCATACTTCTACACTGAATTTTTTTGGGTAGACCCCAATATATATATATTGAATATTGTGGAGAGATGTCGTGTTTTCTGATTTAAGCTGGCAGACAAGAGTTTGCTTCTGATACTAACATTAAAATTCATTTTTAATTCGAAAAATCTCATGCTTCCATATTTTTCAGTTTTCTGTCTTGTTTATAGAATGAACTTGTTGGGTTAACAGAAGTAAAAGTGTTTCAGTGTAAAAGACTTAGAATATTTCCATTTATTCTTTCTAGGTTAATGACAGCTTTTATGTTCTTCCCCCCCTGCACCTTCTCGCCTTACTACATCCAGTCTGCATGTGGGTAGATTTTGACAATGGCTCCTGCAAGAAGTGATTTCCTGTAACAGGAACGTGTTGAAGACATTTTCATTATTTAAAAAGCAGACATGTTTCTCTGTCAGCAAATTTGCTGCACATGTGAAAGTGGGATGGTATTTTTATTGGGGACTTGAAGAGCACTATATTACAGAATCACAGAACATTCTGAGTTGGAAGGAAACCACAAGGATCACCAAGTCCAGCTCTTCAGTGAATGGCCCACACAGGGATCAAACCTGTGACCTTGGCATTATTAGCCCTATGCTCTTACCAGCTGAGCTAATTCCAGGACCTTAATAACTCTCTTCAAAACTGAAAGGATCCTGCAGGTTTGCAGGATTATACTTCCTCTTGTCCTTTCATTTCTCATTATCTCTTCCCTTTTGGAATACTTAAGGAGGAAATTTAGGATGACACATGGAAGAGGTGGCACAGGAAATTTTGTTGGCAAAACCAGAACTATGTATCTCCAGAGAGCCAAAGCTGTCTCTGTTGATTTCAGCCACAAACAGTCAACCTATTGTATCTTAGCTATTTATTTAAAGTTGTTGAGAATATTTAATTTCATTTACTTTGTATGAAAAAAATATTAGAAATATGAAACATTATCGGTGTTGTCCATACAGATGTTTATAGGGATGTTGAGAAGCTCTCAGGTATTGTGTAAACAACCTAATTCATAAGCCAGTACTTTAAAGAAGGCCTAGTTAATAACTGTTTGACATGGTTAGTTTATTTTCTTCTCACTGCACTTTAAAATGGTAGACAGCATTTTCAAAATGTCTCTCTATTTTGGTGCCTTTATTATGCTTCCACCCAGCCTTGAGATTCACTAAAGGTCTTGATTTGCAGTGGGTAGCAATCTAGTACTTTCAGAAAGTCTAGGCTTCTTTAAAATGTCTAAAGGTTGGTACCATTTCCCTGTAGAAATTAGAAATGAAACTAAAATTATTTAAAAGACACTTAGCAAGATCACTTAGCTCAGGGAATTTGATGTCGTTAAAGCACATTAGTGAGATCTAGACCCTTGTTTTGCTAGGCATTCTACTTACTAATATAATCTCTTCTAAGTCAAGGACTTATGTTAAAAAAACCCAAACAAGTAAATTAGAAAATAAGAAAATCATAAACCGAATTTAAATCATAAATCCAATATTGCCCATATAATAGCCTATTATTCTAGTTCTCTGATGTATAAAGAAACACACATTTTTATCACAGCGTGACTTCCACTTCAGTGCAACATAAATGCAATTCTTTCATCAGTAATTTCCATATATATACACAAATCTTGAAGTAAAAGCAGTCATAAAACACACCTGAATTAGATTTGTTGACCAGTCTACAGAATGTATATACTTCTTTTTCTGAGTAACCTGTTTTATAGTTTTTCCCTTTTCTGTACTAAATATTATGATTAAGGACAGCAGTAATTTTAAATATTTTGAGTGAAATTATGAGTAGTTACAATGTTTCTCATTCAGTAACAGATTTTAAGATAAAGGTCACAATTTTTAGAGAGTTAAAAAAAAAATAGTTTGTAAGCTAGCAGAACTAGAAAATAGTAGTAGTGAGTTTCAAATCTGGTGATCAGGCCAGACAGAGTGCAGTTGATGTAGGTGGAGTTGGCTGACTTCTGCTGAGGACCTACTGTGCTGCCTGTATGAGAATTAGAGTTCCTTCACTTGAAGGGTGCGTAGTGGAGCTATTTCAATGAAATGCAATTTTTTTTTTATGTTTTCAGACACTATATCAAACTGTGTACCATATTGGTTGGAATATGTGTTGAGACTGGAAGTTGATTTACCTGGCTCATCCTGATGGCTGTGGCTTCTTGTGTAAGGACACGAGAGAGAAATGACGTAAGGGTGCCCGAGGTTGCACCAAACTGTGTTACCAGATGTGGTCGAATAGCAAATGGTTTTTTTTGCCTGGCTGTCACTATTTTTAAAGGGTGCTTTAAGACCTCTCACCCAAAAAGGGGGATGCTTCCATCTTTCTTATCTTCATCCTACACCTGGATAGTTAATTGCTGAAGTGTTGCTGTGAGGGAATGCCAGCAGCCATGACTACAGTCACTGAGGCTGGAGTAGAGGTGCTGTTTTCATCACCATGCTCCATCTCTCGCCTTACGAAGCAGACGGGAGCGCAGTGTTTCTCACTTGTGCCGTTGCTGACATGGTTGTTCCAGGATCTGAAGGCTTTTATTTTTTTTATATCCTTCATAATGTTTCTCTTTTTATCCTCCTCTGTTGTGTCACAGTTCAGGCAGGAAGAGTGGCTGCCCAGAGGACCCTGCGGTGTGACTGGTACGTGCATGATGTGTGTGGTACATGGCAGAGCTGTGCACACCGAGGTGGAGAGTGTGGGTTGCTCAGTTGAGATGGCTTATTCAGAAGAGAGGTGACTACATATCTTCATGTGGGGTGATGGGGGGAGACCAGACAGTAGGAGTTCTATGTTGGTTTCAGCTTGTTTACTGTGGGAATTGTAGCTGGGTAGAGCCTTTTGAAAGCTGTGTTACGTGCGAGAAGGTGAGTGCTCTCATGAAACACTAATAAGGATATAAGAGAAGACACGAAGGGCCATGTGGAAAAAATGGACAAATGGGCCATCTGTAATATTAGAGACACTACTGCTAGATTCTGGTAGTGTTTCTAAAGTCATAAATTGATAATGCTGTTCGTGTTAGATGCCAGAACTGCTGCTGGTGTCCAACAGTAGGAGTGATTTTCCCACTGGGAGAGAGAGTTCTGCTGTCCCTGTGGAGAGAAGTGTAATAAAAATATGGAAACCAGTGAATTATGTTGTTTGGAAAATACTGATACACATTTTACACAATGCCTGCACTGTTGCATTTCAAACATATTCAGATATGTAACCTAGAACAAATTAGGAGAGTGTATTGGACGGTTTAGTGTTAGTCACTAAGATGGTATGTAGAAGGGCATAAAAAGGAAGGGAAAGGACACAGACAAAGTATTTGAGCTGTTGATAGATAAAGGATAAGTAAGACTGATGTCACCTCTAAAGTTGGAGAATGCAAAAATTGTCTTCTCCTTCATGGAAGAACACAGCTCTGCTTAGTGGTATTGTTTTCTTAAGTAGCAGGCCCAGGCATACATGGGCACCCTCTTAAAATGGGACACTCGTGAATGCCAAATGAGAGATAGTACCTGCCTGATAGAACTCAGCCTGCAAATATCCTAGAAGGTGCGATGAGTGAGTGCAGGGAGGTAGGGAGGTGCAAGGAGACATTGAAACAGTCATCTCTAAGCTCTGTACTAACGTATTGGTCCTGCTGTGAAAACAGGGCAGAGACCTGTGCTCCTGAGGACCTGGTGCTGCTTATAGCAGTTGTTTTTTCTTTGGCATAAGTGGAGATGCTTGGGGAATGTGTCAGAGCTGCTCAAGCTTCTTTTAGAAAGAGTTTTGACAGAGCCCCGAGACTTAAGTCAGCACCTACTTGTACCAATGGTACGACTAAGACATCTGTCGATATAATAAATGCCTCAGCAAGGCAAGCGAAGTTAGAGAGATGTCACAGGACGATAGGTGAAATAACAGCTTGAGGTCTCTGTGCTCTGAGAAGAGTATTAAAGTGACTAATAATAATTTGTTTGTGGCTATATATACTTTAGAGCAATGAATCAGAGCATTTCACAAACACTGTGTAGTGTAGTGTATCCTGTTGCAACTTGAACTTCTGTGTTGTTCTAAATCAGTGTGTCTAACTTTACAGAGGTGTCTTATATATATCAACAGTTGTGTGCTGAAGAAATGCTGTCTTGCTCCTGAGAGAGCAGTCTCAATTAAATCAGGCAGGAGAAGGTCACCTTGGGTCATAAACTATGTGCAAAACATAAAACCATTCAGACTTTACCAAAAGTTTCTTATACAAACAAGTAACAAGGTAAAGTAGTGAATATATTTGATTCCATTTCAGATTTTTGTAAACAAGTAAACTGCAACCCCAATCTGATAATCTGATAGTATATGGAAAATCTTATCAGCATGCATATTCTTCTTGCTTTTTTCTCCTGATTAGGTAAAAAAATCTCAACTTTGTTCGTGTTTATAGCAGGTAAACTCTCTGCATTATGAACCTGGCAATGTAGTGTTACGCAAAGAACCCAGTTAATTTTGGGATATTCTCATATTAGAAAGCGGTGAAAATATTGTGTGCTTGACAGCAGATAATCTGGTGACATTTGGGTAACTTTGTTTACCACTCAGGAGGTCAGTGCAAGCAGCAAAGCAGTTGGCTCCATGTACAAATAAGTAGGTCCCATGTGGCTAAATGACAGTGACAGAACGTTGCAGATTGGGCCTCATTTTTCATTTCCTGCTTTTAGAATAGTTCCATTCAAATCCCTTCTTTTTTTTAGGGTTTGATATATTGCAGCCCATGTGTTTGGGAGTTAAATAATGAATATCTGTGAAAATTAGGTATGAGCAAATCAAGTGGAGAGGATTTAGAAAATGTAAAATGGTTTTTAGATTCACAGAATTTATCAACTTTTTGAAAATATTTTTTTACTCCCAAGAAAAAGCACTATATTATGTCCAAGAAACATCAGTTGTGGTAGGGAATGGGGGGGTCAAGGGGAGAAGAATAGTTTTATCTGAACAAAAGTTCTGTGCAGATGCTGAAGAAAACGAAAGATGATGTTGCATGGCAGAATTAATCTGTTTCAGCAAGTATATATGCTGTAGATGGAGTAGCAGCTGAATTGCTGTAGAAATTAATTTGCTCCACACAGAATAAGTTGAATAATTTACTAGAATAAACATGCAGGGCCATGATGGGAAGCCATCTATTCAGTGTGTCTGTAAAGAGACAAAAAATGAAAGTAGTCTTGTAACTTGCTCTTTGCAAGCAGAGAGGGAAGGCATAAAAAGATTTCTTGGGCTGTGTTTATGACAGGATGGGGAAGCAGGATAGAGAGTAGCCACTCTGCATGCTGCCATCTCGAGCAAATATGGGTACCCAGAAAAAGGGACTTGCCAGCTCTGGCACCTGACAGTGTAAAGGAAAGGTGTTTAGTGTTCTTCCTCATATCAGTGGGTGTTTGTTTTGCCTGGAGGAAGGAAGAACTGGAATCTTAAGTAATCTATCCCTGGAGCAGTGCACCTGTGTACTGTTCCTTACACAGGATCTGTGACGATTGTATCTGCGTTCTGCATGATGACCACAAAGCTTGTATGGTTACTGCCAATGATACAGTGGTGAAATACGGGTTTAAATCAGAATAATTTACAAAAAAATATTTTGTAAAATAATTTACAAAAAAAAGTTTTTTAACTTTGTTTTCCTTCTCAGCGAACTAATAGAATGTTCCAGGTCTCCAGCAGAAGCATGACAGAGGAGGTATGAACTCCTTGTGCAGGTGTATGCGTGTGACCTGTGAAGCGAGGCCTTTGCCTGCCATCCTGACTGGAGCAGCATGCTGGTGCATTCCCAGTCTTTGGGAATGGGACATCATCATGCTGGGGAGCAGTGGGAGCAGCCTGGCAGAGGAGAGAAAACTCTAATGGTTTTCATGTGGTCTGTATTAGAAGATGCTCATGTCTTATGCAAAGTATTGAATGGTTAATTTCCGCTGCGACCAGTTGAATCAGTACAGTGTTAAGGAGCTAGAACCCTGACTTCTTTTGTTATAGCCTGATGCCACATCCATAAGCACGTGCATCTGTCCCCAGTTTTCTCTAAAACATCATGGAAGTGTTATATTTGGTTGGCCTGTGCATGTAAAACATATCCCGTGAGATGAAAAGTTGTTGTGGTGTTGGAGAGCTTTTCTGGCGGCTGGATTTGGTGAAGTGTACATACCTGAGGTGGAATTTGGGCAAAGTTAACCAGGAGTCTATGCAGGGTTGTTTGGAGTGTCTTAATAGCCTCAAAAAAGCAGAGATGTGTCCATAGGGTGACTGACCTTCAGCCAGTGGTTGAATTTTAATGCACTTGTTAAAATGCATTACTTCTAGATGGGTGAAGGTGACAAAAAATATGCCTTTACTGATGTGATAGCAAATTGTTTTGTCACGGTAGTTAAACTGGGGACTGCTGTTGGCGTGTTTGCCTTCAGACGCGTTATAACGGGCATTTTAGAGGTAAGAGCTGCTGTTGCCACTCTTGGACTCCAGGCTAGTAGTGTTGGCAGAAATACTCTCTGAAGCTACAAAAAGGTCTCTGTTAATGATCATGGTCTGGTTTTCTGACTTGATAACACTTCCCACCATACCAAGTAATTTGGAATTTGGGCTTGCATAGGGACACGTGAAGTAGTTTGTTGTGAGTTGGCAAAAGGGATATTGGGGTATCCAGGTCTTCAAATGCTTGGTTTCAGTAACGTAGATGTGTACCATTTTCCTTCTGCTTGTTTTGCTGTTGAAAGAGGAACAGCGAGATTTCTTCTGCTGCTGATGCCTATAAAATTCTGACTCACAGAACTGCTTCTCTAACCACTGCTGGGAAATGAGTTCAGTGGGGTGGTTGATGGAGCAGCTGCTCCCTGTGCCTTGCCCAGCTGAGAAGATTATTCTGCTGTCAGTTGATTTGCTTTTCCTGCCTACCTGAAGTTCTTCCACTTCAGGTGATCATCTTCTGGTGAATTTGCAGTCTTATACCTTGGATCCATTAGTGAAGCAGACTTTCTTGTGCACACTTAATTTGTTGTGCCCTCATGAGAACGGTTTCGTGCTACCCACGGCTTATGATTAGTCTGGCTTTTGCAGGCTGATTCAGCAGGCATATCTTCTATAGTAGTCTCAAGTGCAGCAAGTATTATGCATATCTGCTGTATCAAATTCCATGGAGCTTGTGGGTGGTTTGGAAATAATGTAAGCTAAGCAGTTTTTGAGCACAGCTTGTTTCTGTAGATGAAGGCACAATAGCTTCTACAAAGTGCAGCTTTTAAATTTTTTTTGTCATGTACACTAATAAGGAGCTTAGAAGTAAGACGTTTAAGTGAGAACCACTCTTTATTTATGATCTGGATGATGTAGGAGAACCCAAATTGCAGTGTTCAGGAAATGCTGGAAAACATGTAAGTAGAAGATTGCAAAGTTTGAAAGGCAGTGCCTGAGATGTACAGCAAGTTTTAATAATTTTACATGTGCATAGATCTATATGTGTGTAGTGATTCCACTGTATAGCATTAAGAGCTTAAGGTTTGTCTCAGGTTATATTGAACTTAGAAGACAGCTGGTAGCTCTTGATAGTGAAGAAATACCTGTAAAGGATTTTTTAATTTTAGTATGAGGGATGATGACATATTATTTTCTTTTATATGAGATCAGTGGCTCCATGAAAGGGTCCTTGTATTTTTTTCATAAGTGTGTGGTAAACCACTTAAAAAAAACCATACAAACTGACTTTCTTTTTAAGGTCAGGCTTGTAGTTTTAGAAGGGATATTGCTACAGTTTAGCTCTGTTCTCCTGGCTAGCGTTTACTGCTGAAGGGACTGTTTATCATGTCTTTTCATATCCTTTTACTTTTCCGAAGGGAAAGCTTCATGTGCAGATAGCATGTTGTTCCCTTCATGTGGAACCTATGAACAAATAATACCAGTGGCAGAAAGGGCACAGGTCACAGCAGTATGACAGGGACTTGTTCTACAGCCTCCCTGTGATCTGAATGCAATGAACAGTAGAGGGGAATGTAGCATGGGTAGTGAATCTTTATAATTTTTCCTACTTTTACAAATCCATTAGCTTCATAGCTGCTGTGTCTTTTGCAGGAGGAGCTGAAGGCAAGTGTGGTATTGCTTGGGTAGTGTTCTTGAAGCTGGAGGCACACTGCCAGAGCTCAGTTCTGTGTACATCTCTCTTGCTGTGTTGTTAAATGCAGTAGTTTGCAGGGAACACCTTGTGCTCCTTCAAAGCATCTACACCTAAGAATTCTTAACAATTTCCTGTGTTACCTTTGCATCCAATTGCAAATGTGTCAGCCTTTCTGCTGAAAACGACAGAATCTGGAGGTAGGAGAGGGCAGAACTGCAAGCTTGCTTATGTTATATATAATCCAGTTGGTTTGTAATGCTTCTCTGTAACCAGCCGATGTTTCTTCTTTGAGCAGCAATGTTTGATCGGTGTTACACATTTTTGCTTTTGCTTATCATGACATCTGACACTACCATTGTCCCTGTTGTCCCTTTGATGCCTTTGCAAAAATCATGGAGTTACTTCTAATACACACCATTTTTGTGAACCTGACATCTCTTTTTTTTCCCTCAGGTACAGTGGACTTGTGAGAAGAAGCTGTTCTTTTAGTATAGGGATGCAAGTTGAGAGGAATGCCTGTTACGGCAGTATTACAGATGTGTCAGTGGGCAGTTCTGGGAAGCAGTAGGGCAGCCACTTTCAGTAGAACAACAGGTGATAAAGCATACGTTAAAGAGGAAGAACAGCTTGGCCTCTTAGGCTGAGAAATGCAGAAGTTGGACATATTTGAGGGACCAGAATTTTTGTCTGTCAGTAACCAATATCCCATTACAGGCATGGCCTGTATAGGAGCAGCACCAAGCTCTCTAACGTACGTCCTAGTCGTAAAATCACTTGCCACTCTGCATGCCAAAGGGCAGTATACTGGCAGAAGAATTACTTCGGTATATATATATAACTGAGGCACCTCGTTAGTGTTACGAACGGTATTATTTGATGCAAGAGATACCTGAACCAGCAGAGCAGCAGCTAGCAAGTTGGGCCAGAAGAGGTTGAACCCTATGTCTCTTTGAAGGAGGAACAAATACTGTATCAGTAAAAGCAGTTCCAACATTTCCGTGGGCATTTGAGACAAAAAGCATAGATGGAGGTCTTTGTAATCTGAGCAAACAGGTGCTTGGCAGTAACACTATATGAGCATGAACATCAAGTCTTTGTAATGATGGCAGCAGTATACTAACCTAGAGGTTTCTGAGTGTGTTTTCTTTTGATTACTTTGTTTTATTGAAAAAGGATCTGTCCACTTAAGTTTCTTAGGGATCTTTTGCTTTGTAGAGTAAGTTCTTCCTGAACTGAGCAAGATGTATTGGCAGTGCCTAAGTGCTGTAATTTGGAGGTGAGGGTTATTTCTATATTCTGATGCATCAGACCTTGATGATCTGAATCAGGGTAGCCCAGATGCCTTGGTTATCCAAGTGTGAGAACTGAAAGGTTTGATGTGAAAATAGAAGTCTTCAAGTGGTGGTGCACTGGTTATGCTCTTAGCACATAAATTTTCCTGTGCATTGGCAGATAAAGGAACTTGGTGACCTACTAGGTCTTTTCCATCTCTCTCTTATATGATTGTCCATGTTGAAGCCCTAGAGCATCACTGTTGTTGCCTCCTTCTGAGCCAGCTGGCCTCAGGGAAGGAATCTGTCTGTCAGTGAGTGGGAGAGCTTGCCAACTGGCCATGAGTTGTGTGCTGGCTCGGGAGACCCCTCCTTCATACTCTTATAGCCTGCAGAAATGGGCCTCTCTATTACCTGAGCCCATGATTGTTTGGAGATTGGTGGGCCTTCTAACGACCCAGGGCTAATAGCCTTGCACTTTATAGTGTTCTGCTGCCCTTTAAATTTGAAGTGTAGTGAGAGCAAAGTGTGGCAGTTCTTGAAATAGTGTGGAAATGGAGCCAGCCTGGGATCTCTGTGGAGATCTAAAGCAAGTGGGGTGCAGTCCAGCATACCATACTGCTGAACCAGTGTATAGCTTTGCAGCCTCAGAGTTCTTCACAGTAACTTAAATATGCTTAGTCCTACTGCAGGTAAAGGGGAGAGATAACTGTGGCATTCCAGCTGGCGTTCTGTCTGTGAGATGGATCCCATGTGTGGCACAGGGCTTTCAGGCAGAGGGAGCGTGTCTCCCATGTCATCAGTGCACTGAGATTAAGGTAAGTGTGCAGCTCATGAGCTGGGAGTGTCAATTACTGCTTTATGAATCTTTACCCTTCTTTCCTCTGGAGCCAACATAGCAATGGCTTCTGGAACATTACTACAGTGAAAAAAAGAAGCCTTTGAACCCAAAATACCATCCTTGCTTTTTTGTGTACACAGACTTCCAGGTGTTATAGAGGAAAGGGTAAATGTGTAAAGAGATGAATCTCTCTTAAAAGGATGAAGAAAAGAGATAATTAGGTTGGTTAAACAAGAGGACAGCAGAGGTAGGAGAACAAACAGATGAAAAATACATGAATAAAGTGGAGAGAGAATCTGATACCTGGAGAAATGGCCATATTCTCAAAAACGACTAGAAGTTTTGGGACCCTTCTGTCTTTATTTCTCGTGAGGATTAGGTTCTGGGACTCTAAGTTACTATTGGAAAGGCTCTTTTTAGATTCCTGAATCACTTTGTATTGTTTTAAAAGCTTTAACCCTGGTCTGACACGCTAGGAGAAGCTCACTGTCATTGAAACTGTATGATATTGGGAAATACATACATGGGTTGCCTGTGTGCTACACATATAGGATGCTGAAGGAAGCAAGATGAAGGTGCACTGACAGTACAGAGCCAGGTGGAGTATGATGTACTCTCAGCTTCCAGATCATAGAAGGAAGAGTATTGAGTTTTGAAGTGCCTGGTCACAAAGACTGAGCAGACAAGTGAGTTAGAGTAGAGGTCTATACAGCCTTGTATAAATATCTTGTAATCTTATTTACCAGTCTGTATTTATTACCCCCTCCACTTCCTGTGATCAGTGTGACATATCTTTTGTCAATAGGTGCTCTGAGAATATCCTTCTGTGTCTTTTAAGCCACAAAAGCTTTCTGATATGTCTTATATGCCAGAATAATATCGCGACTTACAGTGATATAAAGCACCTTTGGATGCTGAGTTCATATTCAAGGAAAACCACAAAGTCAGCCTACATTCAGAGTACGTTAGTGTAAGACCATGTCTTTGAAAAGCTGATTCCTGTGCACCATGCTCTGCACTGCCCTGATATCTGGTGATTAAATAGCATTTTTTAAAGTGGCACTAATATTGTGCATCTTCTGGCAGAAGTTCTTAAAATCTGCACTGATTGTAGTTGTTCAGTAAAAGGTAAGTATGCCCCTTAGGAGAGCTGCAAGGGAAAACAGCTTATCTGCACACACCTGAAACTGGAAGAGACAATTCACTGGAACTTAATTGGCTGCATGCTGGAAAGACTAATGATGATTCTGCATTCCATTGGCAAAGAAATGAGGTAGATGGCAAAAAAAGCTCTTATTATAGTGCCTGGGTAGTAGAAATTTATGAGAAGCTTGTTCTGCTTTTGCAACCCGTGATGTCTATTCAAAATCTTTCCATAAGGTTTTTGAGGGAAAAAGCTGCAGTACTGTATGTAATCTAAAGAAAAACGACACCTGCACCAAATCTGACAATGACTTAATTTCTGTCATGTCATATCCTAACTTCTGCGAATGTACTGTTGCTGTAAAAGAGTAATTTAACCTTATTTGCAGTGTTTTCATAGTAAAAGGATGCAGAGTGGGAAAAGGAAGGAGAAGCAGCTATTTTATGTTGATGTAATACTGCCAGTAAGGAAAGAATAAAATTACTCATGTCTTTTCTCAACTTTGTCTTTCAGCAGCTCTTGCTGTTCAGAGGAACTTAGCTATGGTATTGATCAGAGGGTGAAGTAGCTAGAACAGGCATTGACATGAAGGATGAAGTGCTGGCCGAATTGTAGGAATTTGCAAGAGACTATCCATTTTAGGAAAACGTCTCTCTTCAGTAAGGAACGTATTCTGATTTCCAGTTGTCTGGGACTTCCTTAGCTGTAAGTTTTTAATTTGAATAGTTCTGCATGCCTTTTTTTTTTTGTTTTTTTCCACCTTCCATGTATTGGTCCAATTGAACCTTTAACTCATGAACATTTTTGGCGTAAATCTCATCCTCTTGCCATTGGTGACACAACTTGGCTAGATTTTGTAGGAAGAAAACCACTTCATTCATGCGCCTTTCACCTGCTAATTTAATTTGATGACTGCTGTTTCTTTTGAAGGAAATGCTGAAAAATCATTCTTTATTTAGTTCCTTCACTTGAGAATTTGTAGACATGAATGGCATTTATCTTAAATCTCCAGTTAGTTCTTTCCAGGCTGAAGATACCTTCTCTTTTTAGTCATTCTTTACACTGCATCTGTTCCATGCTTTTCATCAAGCTGGTCGTCCTTCCTTGTTTTTTGGTTCTGTTGTTTTTTCTGAGACGAGCTAGCCATACCTGTGCACAGTGTTCAAGATACAGATGAACCTCTCATTTAGTTGGTGGTGTAATGTTCTTTTTTTTTTTCTGTCCTAAAAATTTCTAAAATTTCATTTGCATATTTAACTAGCCCGGAGCACTGAGCTTAGATTTCATAAGGTTTCTACTATAACCCCAAAAGTTGTCAAGCAACGTGTCAGCTATTTCAGATCCTATCCACATGTATGTCATGGAGAATTGTTTTAAGCAGTTATTAAGAATAGATTTAATTTGTCGTTTGGTCATGATATTGTTAGTCATTGCTAACTCTTGTCAGATAGTTTTGGTATTTTAATTTCTTGAATAACTTGGTGACATCTACAAACCTTGACATTTGAATTCAAAATAGGGTTCATTTCATGCTTTTTATGGATTATTTGGTAGTATGTTTGACAGCAACAGCTATGGATCTGGAATAGATCCCTGCAGGACTTCACTGAATTTCTCCTTTGAAGAAACTATCTTCTTCCTTTTCTTTCACCTTATTTCTGCCCACCTCCCCCACCACCCAAGTCACTTCTAGTCTTCACCCAGAGCAGTGTCAATGAGGGAATTTTCTGTAATTCAAGAAGAATTTTTCACAGTGATCTCTCATGCCTGAATGCACAGTGATTTCTTCAGAGATCTCTAATGTATGAGAAGTACATTTCCTTCTTTAAAACCTGTCTTGGTCTTTCTGCAAAAAGAGGGGTCATTAGATTGTTGGCAGTAAGGGGCATTCAAAAACTGCAAATTCAATGGCAATTGAAAATGAAGGCTAATGAAAAACTAGTTGTGAAACTGAATTTTGCATGTCACAAAGCTGTGGCTGTAAGAAACACACTAAATATTGGGGCATTGACTGAGTTGACAGTAGGGACTCTCAGTTAATTTCAGATACTTATTTTAAAATGTTTTGGTTTGTGATTTAGTGGAAAACATGCTTCTAATGCAGACTTTATTTGAATGCCAAGTCCAGAATTTCAGCATAAAGCCATTTTCTAGTTGTTCAGCCTCCTGGCAGAAGCAATGGTTACATTAGTTTACACTTCCATAGCTTCCATGTATCTGAGAGGATTTTGGCCCAAAGAGTGCATTACCAAAAAGCTCTATGCTAGGGGTCAGAAGAAGCATAGAACCTTCTGAATCTGCTACAGGAGATGATGCTATGTCATCCTCTAGATAGTTTTTTTTTTTCCCCTCCCATAATTCCAACTACAAGAGCTGCACTTCATTGCTTCGAAGGTGTGTGTCCGTTCAGCACCTGTTGGAGGAGTAGTACCTTAGTTACTCCATGTTGTTTTAAGTTGTTCTGGGGGAACTGATTGATTCAATCTGTAGATTTTCTGTTTCAGAAGACAGGAGGTATCTCCCTCCATTCTCTCTCAAATGCTAATGACATTTTACAGAAAAAAAAACAGGACTGAAAGATAGATAAGATCTACTTAAAGGTGGTGTTTTGTTGCTTGGCCCTGTTGAACTACTGACCTGGAGGACAGAGACCTCAATAGTCCTTTGGGCTGTCTGTCCCCTGTGGATGGAACAATGGATAATAGTAGCAATAACTGGCTTGCAGGATGAGTTTTTGGTGAGAAGCTACTCTGCAGTGAAGAACAGTCCTATGAAAATGCATTCCATGGTAGCAGAACAGCAGTTAAATCCTACCTCTCCTTACTGGGAGATGCCTAATATTTAGATTATTGCCAAACTTTTAATACAAAACAAAAAGCAAACCCATTCCGAGAGAGTGAGGTGGCTTTCTCATTAAATTAAACTTTTTATTATTTTTCATACACAGACACACATATAGATATAGAAAGCCATTTTAATTTTTTCTCTACCTGGAGTTATCAGCAATGCCATGAGGCTACTGTAACATTTGGAGTGGAGATGTACTCAGCGTTTCTGGTGTTCCAAGGTATTGGCATGTGACTGTCCATGCTGTGCATTAAGTCTGCTGGAGGATAGGTGGCTAACTAGGTGGGCTGGGGAGTCATTATGCAAGCTGACTTGCTTCTGTGTCATTTTGTCAATAGAGGTGTTATAAAAATCAGTAGTAAGCTATTTGGGAACTGGGGCTTTGCCAGACAAAAAGAATTAGCAGCTTCTTGAATATCAGCAATAGAAATTGGGTCATCTGAGGAGTCAGCCATGTGCTCAGATATAGATGGTAACCGTAGTTTATTTAATAAGAAAATTTAATATAATTGTGAAGAAGGCTGTGGGAGTGAACATCTTCCAATATACATAAAGGATTAATACAGGTTTTTTAGGGAACATGTTGGCTGTCTGCTCCATTTTAAGCATAGGAACATGCTTTGCTACCGGAATCATTATCCTTTTTAGTTTTACCTTATTTTATACAGTACATCTTTTTGATAACTTGTCTCTTACTCTGGCTACAGGTGAAGTATCCCACTGGCTTGCTCCACTCTTGGAGAGGCATATCATCCTGGCTGGTGAAATTGCTTCCTTTTTACAGAGAGCAGTGTTACATGCCAAATCATACCAGGACATCCTGAAACTTGAAATCTTGTTTTGAAAAATTACATGGGAAATTGACTGTTCCTTAGAGACTCAACTCATGGGAATAATACAGAACAAGAAAAAAACCCATGATTTCCCATAACAGTAGGAGAACAAAATGGTGAAGTTTATGTGAGTTGTTGTTTGAACTAATGATCCTTTATATCAAAGAGAAGCTGCAACAGAAAAGTAGGGTTTATGGATACTGAAGTTTTGGAAGAATTCACACTGAGTTCTGTTTGTTAGCATTCAAAAGCCTTTTTAATTGCTACACTTCCAGAGAAGTAGGCTGTGTGGTCCAGCAGCTGGAACAATGACTGATTTTCTTGCATATTTCACCACTGAACCGTTTTGCGTTTCTCTGGTCATAACTTCCTTGTTTCCTTCCCTGTTTATGTTATCATGCTCACCATTGTGAACTAATTTGTGATAATTGGTGTAGAAAAAAGATGTTTTAATCGTTGCTGTGTTTTGTGGAAGGACTGAGAGATGTAAAAAACCTGAAGAACAGGTGAGAGAAACATTTAGAGAAGTTTTAGTGCAAATGTGGATTGTATATTTGTACATGTACTTTGTAGACTCTCTGTACCATTCTCTTTGATTATGTTTAAATAGGTAATTCCGTAATTCCTGTAGAGAGGTAGTTAGGAATATTAACATGAGCTTGGAAATGTTCATGACCTGTAATCACAGATGGTGAGAAAGGGTTTTTCCTCATAAATTCATAGACATGAAGAAGCCAGACCTTTTCTTCTGGAAGAAAGGATGAACTTTACACAGCTTCACTGTATTTCTTCCTTTCAGGAATATATTTTGCCAGATTTTAAAGAGTTCAGCTCCCATTTGGGCACCTAAATTAAATAGCTGGATTTGCAAAAGTGTTTAGCATCCAGCAGCTACTTTTATTCCCACATACGTACCCAAATGGGAGATGAGTTGTTTTGACAGTGTGGCCCATTATTTGTCAAGTTGGTTGTGATTAAGACTCAGAGCATTCCAGGAGCACTCTATTAAAATACTCGTAGAGCAGACAACCTTATGGGGCCATTTATGAAGCCATACTGCTGAGCCAGTAGAAATGAAATCCAAAATTGTGCAACCACATCTTGTAAATGGAGAGGATAAATGGCTGGTGGTTGTTCTTTTCCCCTGTTTAGAGAATGCAGCTGAAATTGAGAGGAAATTCAGACAGTTGCACCAACAAAAAAACTTTTAAGTTGTCAAAATTGGGGTTTGCTGCTTAAGTCCACCATGTGCTTACAAGTTCTGTGAATCTGTGCTCTGAACAATTTGTTTTTCTAGGAATTTGCATTTACCTTGCCTTAACTCAAATTTTGTGCCACTGAGCTTACATAGGTATTTTAAAATCATGGTAGCTGAGGTGCTCCCAAATACCATTGCATGTGTACTCATGATGTGTCTGGTTTATTGGTGTGGACAAAATAGATTAATGTCCTGAGCTGGGTATGTCTGCATGGCACAGTGAAGTGCTGGCTGACATGTCTGAGCTGGTGCTCACTGGTGGAGGCAGTTGAATTATGCCAATGCACTGATTGCTCCAGGAGGATATATAGGATTTTATAATTTAGAATTAGCCTGATTGTCTCTGCAGCGGGTGGCACAGTGTTGCAGATGCACAACTAAGGCTGGCAGAGCTAGAAGTTCAATCTGAGTCTCTTGTATTTCAGGCCAGTGTCCAAATTAGTGTAACTCTTCCCCTTTGTTTGTTTGTTTGTTTTTGTTTTGTTTTGTTTCTTTAATGCTTTTTGGCGCTTGTGATAGCAGCCAGGAAGTTCATTCATGGTCAGAGTTCATCCAATTAGGGCCTTTCCAGGCACTTCAGTGTTGATCTATTAACCTTCACAGTCAGTGGAAAGACTCAGCATCTCAGTTTTTACTAGAAGTGGATTGGATTCTTACTGAGATAAATTGCTTTTTCTGAGTGGCTGCAGTTACAGATAGCAGTAGAGGTGGGGGAAGCAGTAGTGAGGAATTTTCAGAGTGGCACGCAGTGAAATGTGTTAAAGAGTGTGTACAATATAAGAGCTATTGTCTCTCATGAGGAGATACAGGAGGTGAGTGTTCCAACATCCATACAGTGTGTGTTGTCTAAAAGTTGATTCAGCATACTGGACTTGGTGTCTTCTCTTCCAGTGCAGCACTACTAGTCAAGGCATGTATTTTTTGGATCATTATAAAGCTGCCTGGTGGGATAATGTTGGAGAGGGAGAAATCCATGCGTGCAAACTAGCTTTGTAACAGTGTGAGTGTTTATGGCAGGATTGCATTACTTACTTTCTAGCTATGAAACTGCTGTGAGCATCATACCATACCTAAGCTATAATATATAGTTTAAAGTCACGACTGGTCATTATCTGATAGTTAATGCCTGAGAAAACTATGTATTATTGCTATTAGAAATGGTTTCTTTACTGGTTTTGGTTTCCCTTTTTACACAATAGCTGCTGACAGCACCCCAAGTCTCTTCAAGCTGGGTTACAGTGGTTGAGACGGAGAACCATTTGGTGGCTTTGTTGTATATGTGTATGTTTTAGGAGAATGCATGTATACTCACTACGTTATTTATGTGGGTATTGCAAAAAAGTTCAAGGACAATAGGAAATTCTGCATTATGCTAAAACTTTTACTAGTGATGCACTTTCTGGAAATAACTTGAGATAGTTAAACTAATCTTCTGAATTTTTTTTGAACAATCAGGTATTTGTGATTCTCAGTGATAGTCATATCATATAATTGGGGCTGTTCAGCCTGGAGAAGAGAATATTCTGGGGACTCATAGCAGCCTCCCAGTACCTAAAGGGGTGCTACAAGAAATCTGCAGAGTGACTTCTTACAAGGGCAAGTAGTGATAGGACAAGGGGGGATGGCTTTGAACATAAAGAGAATAGGTTTGGAATAGACGTTAGGAAGAAGTTCTTTACGGTGAGGGTGGTGAGGCACTGGAACAGGTTGCCTAGAGAAGTTGTTGATGCACCACCGTTCCTTAGCAGTGTTCAAGGCCAGCTTGGATGGGGCTTTGAGCAACCTGGTCTAGTGGAAGGTGTCCCTGCCTATGGCAGGGGGGTTAGAAGTAGATGATCCATAAGGTCCCTCCCAACCCAAACCATTCCGTGATTCTATGATATGAAATATGCATAGTATCAAAAGATCTATGTAAAAATAAAGCATTTAAAACCTGCTATGGAGTTTTTGTATTTCTATAACTCTTTCTCCTTAAGTATTGTACATTTAATTTTACCAGATTTTCAGAATTTGTTTCTGGAAGTTACTTATCTCTGTTGTACAGTTTTGAAACTGCAAGCAATTTCATGTGTTGAAATGTGGCTGTTTATTATATATTCTGATTTTCTATGTGAAAGGATTACTCACAAGAAAGAGATAAGGAAAAAATGGAAGAACATAATGATTTGCTTCCAGATGTGAATTCTTTTTCCCCTCAAGGTATATATGTGGATGACAGATACTCAGCTGAACAGTGGATAAAAGATCTTAATATTAAAAACAAAATGGGACAGGAAATGCACCTTAGAAGCACAGTCTCTTGGAGACTCACTGTTGCTTTCATTTGCCCCCCTGAATTAATATTTTAACTTAATAAGATGTGCGAGAGTTGTGTAGTGATTTTCATTTGTCTTCATGTACTGCAGTGCTGCTGTATAGAAAGCAATATTAATGTTAATAATAGGCAGTTTTGTCAAGAACTACTATATAATCTAAATGTGCATTAATTATTGTCCTTGTTAAAAGTGTAGCAGTAAAGCATCACAGATTTCTGTTTATATATCTGTTAGACGACTGGTAACTATGGCAAGGTTGCTCTGTGTGTGTATGAAATAAAAAAACCAAAGTCCAAACACATACTCAGCTTTATTATTAAGTAAAGAACAGTGGGAGACTTAGATGAACTACAGAATATAAAAAGCTTTGCTCCTTCTCCAAAAGAAGAGCAGGTTCATGTTGTTTATCGGTATGGTCCAGCTATTGCGTAATAGCCGCAGGTAGCCATAGTACCCATAATTATGATATATCTCATAATCTCTATTACCATAATACATTTTTCTTCCACAAGAGAAATTAGATGCATAGTGCTCTGTAGCTCACAATTTTGCCATCTTAAAGAGATGCTTAGTATTTGAGTGATGGTTGAATCACCTATTTTACACTTAAGTACATAATCCCAAGACGGTTTAAATCAATGTGTTAATTGGTAAGTGATACTGTAATTATGTGTATAATCATGGAAATTTTGAATCCAGATTATTTACTTGCTCTCAGGAAATTAATCTACAGAGGTCATATATTAGATTGCTTGTTTATTAAGTGGAACCCCTGTAGTTACAAAGTACTGATTGGCTATAAGCTGAATGAAGCATTCTTACAGCTGTATTCAGCAGGTGTCAACAGTTCAAATCTTTGAGTGCGTATTGATCCAGATTCAAACAGTTCATTAATCTAAGCACACATTATATAGATTTTTCAATGCAATTTTGAAAGAGTTGAAAAATCGTATTGAATGATGAGAGATGATACTCAAATTACGTTTTTATGGCAAATCTCCCTTGTGCTTGTGACATACTGAGATGGGGTTGGGTGCTAAAACTGACACTGTGTCTTGATTTTTATTTTCAAATGTACTTTGCTGTCTTGAGAGTAGCTTCAGTGGGTGAAGTAGTCTTTGCCTGCTGGCAGTGCAAACCATCTGTTTTTCTAGCATCGGTTTTGTCACGTACAGCCCCAACTTCCTTTTAATTTGCTTGGACAGAAATAGCTGTGGTACCACTTAAGAATCCAAGAGATATCCAAATATTCCTTGTGTTATTTCTTCTCCTTGGTCATGATCCTGGAATCCTCTGGCAATGCCATTCAGCACAGATTTAAAAATGGGATGGCTCTAATGAAATCATCTAACGCCTTGAACTCGTAAAGCTAAAGCATGTGCTTAGGTGCTTTGTTGTTTCATGGGGAGAAAGGCCATGGAGATCATGCTAGGAGAAGCATTCAAAGGTACTTGGCTGGATTTTTCCCTCATCCACACTGTTGTACCTGAGAACAGAAGTCAGCTTATCATTCAGATCCCTTGTCAAATGCTGTTTTCTCATATATGAGGTTAGTAAGAGAAAGAGTGTTTCCCTTTGTGATGAATTCTGACACAGTTTCACCAGTTGGTGTGTCTGTAGGCTTTTAGTTTGGCAGTTGTAAGATTTTACTCCCTTTCTCTTCTCTGCTAATTGCTAGTATCTTTGTTGATGTAGAGAACAAAGAAAAGAAAGAAAAAGAAGAGATACTTCTGCTGTTACTAGTGAGAAAAAAAAGGAAAAGATTGTTCAATTTTAAGAGAAGAAAATGCAATATATAGAAACAGATAAAGGTTTTCAGGAGTTATTATATTTTTTCCTTACTGTAATGATCAAGCTGAAGATACACTTTCAGTCCTGCTGACCAGTTTTGGTTAGATTGCTGTAATATCTAGTACCATGTATTAGGATAGCAGGAATGCCTACTTAATCATTTACAGATGATAAGAGGTTTTTATTCTTTTATTTTTCTTAGTCCTTGTGGTTTCCAATTTTTTTTTGGCAATATTATGGAAGTTATGATACCTCTCAAACACTTGTAATTCCTATAATATGAATTGCAAAGCTGCAGAGAAGGTAACAATTGTGCAATAGAGTGTTATAGATCTGATGCAATAAAGATACTGTGCAAAATCTGACCCAATTATCTTGCAGTTTATGTTCCTTTTATACTGGCAATGCTGTTGTTATTTCCTGGCACTAATAACTAACTTTATATTATGTTTAATTTTGTAAAGTACAACTTGTATTGTACAGCTTGCATATCTAATAAAAATGCAAAATTATAATAAAGCCTATAAAATAATGGATAGGAATTTTTCAGAAGAGTTGACATGCCTGTCAAGATAATGCTGATAGAATTTCATATGTCTGCAGTAGGACACAAAATTAATTACCAAAGAATCTGACATTGTTAGTCCTTTTTTTCAGTTGTATGATAGCTTCAGTGCTCTGGAAAAAAAAATCAAAACAGAATTTAAAACTGTGCTCAGAATGGCAGGTTTTCATCTAGAAATGTTAATGTATGTTAAACTTTAATTAAAAAGACTGCATATCATATCTTAACCTTTTTTTAATATAGCATAATTAACTATGGTACAGATCCTATTCAAAGGTATATTATTTTATTGAAAGACTCTATTTTAATATAAAGGATTGGTGGTTTTCAGCAAATTATTGTCACCTTGTAATTTTGGAGAGCTGAGCGTACACACAATGGTGCAATACACAGTCTTCTGTAAAGTCCAAGGGTGTAATTCAGTCACAAAAATTGGTGACATTTCCAACATGAAATATAGATTGAGCACTTCATACAAATATAAAATACCAAAGTTTCTTTGTAACCTTTGTGTTTTTAAAGATATTTTATCCAGATATCACTACACTGTTGAAAGATGGGGGTCTGTAATTTGCTGAGTTCCAAGGCCTCTTTCTACCAGGCTGCCTCTCTTGTGCTGCTCCTGATTCCTGCTGATCCTTGCATCTAGATAATGTCTCCTTCCTTCGTCTTTCACCCTGAACGTGAAGGCATGCGGGATGTCACAGGGAGAAGTTTCTTGGAGCAATGGTGATGTGCTGGAGGAGAGGCACTTGGTGCCCAGATGTGCCGTGTCCCCCACGCAGCTGGCAAGCAGAGCCCACCGAGGCACTGGGCACTAGATGTCACTGTTCCTCCACGGTGAAACAGCCGCCTGTGCATTTTTTGGGCTGTGAGTGTTAAGTAGCTGTAGGTGGCAAGGACTTGTAAATTTGGTTTGTGTAGTGCCACTTCAGATCATACAGTCATGAACTTTGAGACAAACAGCAGCTGGATTACAAAGTGTTTTCTCATGTCATTTATACATTGAGTATAGAGTTGAGAGGGAGACACCGTCAAGCCTTTTTTAGCTGGATTGGTGTGAGCCAACTGTGGTCTGCTGTTTTTGAACTACTGAAGCCTTAACATAGAGGAGAGGAAGCAGATTGCTCATCTCCGTTTTATTTATCAGCAAAGGGATGCCTTTTATTTGTAGCCACTCACTGCAAGAACTGGATGAGAACTTTACTAGAACTTCATAGATGAAGGTTGGTTAGGTAGTGCATGCTGTAGTTTCTCTCTTCAGTCACTCACTGAAGCTTGCTCTCTTTACTGCCAAAGGTGATCAGTAAAGGGGAAAACACAGGGCCAACACTTGCAATATGCTTTTATGCCTGCATTTAGACCAGAATTTATTTGAGAAGTACCAGTGACAAAAGTGACTGCAGAAGCTGGATATTGGTGCAGCGTATATTAAATTAAAAGCTTAAAAATAGCTTCAGTAACCTACAAAAAATGATGTTGGTGTGGATGTCACTCCATCTGTATATTTAGAAGGTATTTTCTTCAGGTCTGCCCTTCCTTCCTTAAGGAGAGTTTTTTGACCAGGAAATCTTTCATTCTGGAAATAAATATGTGGCTCTTAATATCCAGTAACTGAAGTTAAAAAAACTGTAACTACTTGTGCCATATTTTTACATTACAGTTTATCATCAAATCTAGTTTATCATGTAGCAACTCCTTTGCCAGCAGACATCTTTAAATGAAGGTAGAATGTTTTTCTAAAAGATACCCTGCAAGTAGCTTAGGGAGGTAGAGGCTTTGTGCAGGAGTTACTAGGTCAATTTTTGTGAACTGTCTATTATGTGAGACCTAAGGCTTTGTATTGGTATCATGACATCACTTCCAGATAATCTTAGGTGGTGTGCTGGTGTGTGACCTCTCTACTTTTCCTGTCCTTCTCAGTAGAAAATCTCAGGCAGTATCCTGATAGAATGGAAAAGACTGAAAATACAATGTGGCTAAAATTTTAATAGTATTTGTGGTGTTTGTCTTCAGAAAAGTAATGCTCTATAAACAGAGCCGTGTTTCTTATTTATTATCCCAATGAGTAGTGTAGAACAGCTACTTCAATTACAAGACTATTTTTTTGTTTTTGAATTTAGCAAATGAACCTTGGGCTTGTACTTTTTTTTAACGTTTTGTCTCTGTTAGTAAGGTGGTTGAGCAGACAGGTCCATTCAACCCATTTTGGACTTGAATAGAGGTAACTGATTTGATTTAGAAATCAGTTCTGGTGATGACGTAAAAGGTACAATGAATTGAATTCTCTTGGCTAGGTAAGCTTTTCAGAGCTGAGGAGCAAAAAGCATATTATCATTAACATCACAGGACTGGATAGTCACAGGATTGTGGTAATCATGCTATTTGTGTGTAGAGATGCATCTTCAACCAGTAAGGATGTAGGTGATAGAAGTTAGTTAACTAAAAGTGCTGCATAGGCAGCTCAGCAGGTCTCCGTTTGACAGCTAATGGATTGCTACCGAGATCCCAGTGCAAACTAGAAGGGGGGCTGCATTTCCCCTAGACATATGTGGAAATAAAAGTATTATGTTGTATCCAATTAAATCAGGCTGACAGATCCTCCCCTAATGAAACCATAGTATCTACGGTCTTACTAGGTTACAAATTGTGTAGACACTATCCATCACCACTGAATTTTGGCTCACTGGAGGTTGGATTGGCCTGTCCTGCATGGGGCTAAAATCCTGTCAGAGGAAGAATGGATTTGACATGGAAATGACATGCTGCAATGACAGAAGGTCGAAATTGGTTAGGCTGCCTTTCAGAGGATGTATAGAGAAACAACTTCTGTCATATGGATGTAGTTTAAACTCAAAGGCGGTTGTGTTGTGGCCACCCATATCACTATGGTAAAGCCAGCTGCTGTCCTGTGCGATGGGGGGATGCCCATTCTGGGAGCTGCACTACTGCAACCTTCATATGGCTGATCAGAATCCATAAGATGCCTATCATCAGAAACATCAAAACTGGCTTCATCGGTCTTGCCCAGCCTTACTTCCTTCCACAGCCAGGGGCGTTGGTTGCTCAGTGGCCCTTGCAGCAGCTCAGAGCCCCATACCGGAGTCACGGGTGAGATGCTTACAGCCCTATAACTTGGAATCTACAGACAAGCTGCACAGTCATGCTTTATCTGGAAGGGGATCACCTATATCCTTTTTCAAGATGTTAGTTTAATGACGTGATTCTCTGTCTCAGCCTTCCATAGCAGCTGTAGGTTTGGGGCAATATTGTCAGCAAAGAATGAATTTTGTATGCCTTGGACCTCAGTTTTGGGCCCCAATTTCCAAGCCTGGTGAAGAGCAGACTTCAAGTTAGGTCAGAGGTGTTAAAATTTTCTGCCCTGTTTGTAAGTAGACGAGCTTTGTTGCAGGTATTTTAAACAGTGTAAATCAGGGTAGGGTAGTTAAAGGAGCATGGATCCTGTAAAAGCTTTTCATTTGGGGCTGGACTTTGAAAAAGTAGAAAAGGAACATGTGGATTCCTCCAGCCTGCTTTGGATCCTTTGGAATCAGCAAATTCAAACAGAATCTCTCACTTCTTCCACATGAGCAAGTCCTGCTCCCTCTTTCCTGACTGGCCTGACTTTAGATGTGACGCATGGCACTTCCTCTCTTGCACAGAGGGTTTTTCCCCCACGTAGGGACCTACAGGTCAGAAGGAAAGAGGAGTGTAGTGTTCCAAGCATAGGGAATAAAATACTGCTGCTACTTAGGTGTTGCAAGAGTGGCTAGGAACCACCTAGTTTGAGATAACAATCCAGGGACCAACTTCACTCAAAAACTTGCATTTTATTTAATGTTTTTTTAAATAGTGAAACTCTTTGATTGTTAAATTAGCATTGAAGCAGGCTGGAAACTGGTTTAGAGTCTCTGGAAAGCAGCCACACATCATCAGGGTCATAAATTATGTGCTTTTTTACCAAGATACTGGCTGCCAGCTGAAAGGTTAGAAATAACTTATTTTATTTTCAAATGCAGTTTGCCGTTTATCTACAGAGAGAAACGAACAAAATGGATGCAGCTGTTTTTTAGATTAACCCCACAGAGTTGTCAAGGCGTGGAGTTCCCAGGGAAGCGCAGTGTGTTCAGTATTATCCTTACAGAACAGGAAAAGCCTGCCTCTTTGTGGCATCTGACAGTTAAGGGTGGAGGGACATGTGCCTGTATTGGCAGACAGCCCAGGCTGTCATAATGACAAACTCCCAGAAGAAACCAATGGAATAACTCTCAGGATATCAGTTCAACAGAAGAGTGATGTGTTTAGGTGATGCAAACACAGTTCCATGATGTAAGAAAAGGAGGGGCATGGTTTTTATAGACTTCTAGTGCTAATTAGCAACATCAAATTCCATTTCTCTGGTTAAGGTGTACTATCTCACTTCACTATCTTTGAGGAAATTTCATCTTTTGAAGAAAAAGCACTGTCTGTTTTGGAAACTTCTGTGCCTCATGAAAGTGCCAAAAGATGTGAATATCTGAAGAAGTCCCATGAATTGGAGAGGTTATTTGGCATTTTTTCAATATACTTTGTGTTTAGCTTTTTTTCAGTGCAGTTTGTACATTTCTGCAAGTCAGTTTGTCAGGGAAAACTGTAACACAGGAGACTAAATCTTGAATTAATAGATGCAGTGGCTTGGCATTCATGTCAGGTTACCTAAAGGTATTTTAAAATGATACATAAAATGATTTTTAAAAACAGTGAGCCCCCTAGGTTGTTTAATTTTCAAATCCATCACTCAAGCTGAGATGGTTTACAGTGCATGTGACATAGTAGAAGAAGGATTACTGTACGTGTGAAGCATGAGGACAAAGATTACCGAGGAAACACTAGAGTCAGATGTAGCTGGGAATCATCGTTTTGTACATAGGAGGTTTTATTTATTTTCAATATAACTCACTTTGATTTGACAATGAGACTGGGTCCTACACCCAGCTCGCAAGTTAAGGCTGAAATACGATCTGCAAGGCATAGATGCATGTTGTGGTTTTCTTTGGTGGTCACACAGCTGCATCATTAGTGGCATTTTATGTGTAGAACTGCAGCAGGCGCTTACTTTGTAAAATACTTTCCTCTGGCATGTGCCTTTTTAATGTTCAAAGAAAACTCATGAAATATCTGCTATCTTGATGTTTTGTGACCTGCGAATAGAGCTTATGGTATAAGAACAGCAAGCAGAAACTGGAGCTTTGCAGTGAGAATGTGCAGGTCAAGTCCAGTTGAATGAATGATTGTTGAATTTTTTTTATAAGGTCACTTACTGCTGCAGATTTTTAAATGGAAAAATACAAAATCATATAGTCACTCCTGAAAAAAATTCCCTTCGTGTTAGTGGCGTATTCCTTGTGCTCAGGAAGTCAATGCCAGTGATGTAATGGGAGTTTCTACATCATAGTGGTATGTCATTCACACGAAGAGAGCATCGTGGGAGCTGGTGAGATTGATGTCCTCTCTAAGAATAGCACTGATTATAGAACAGATTTTCCCATATACAGAGCCATTTTTAATTCACTGCCTACTGCAGCTGCCAGCCTGCGGAGATAATTCCTTCTAGCAGAATAGCTCTAGATTATTATAGGGAAATCAAATTTGCATAAAAGCATTTTATCTCTCCCCTTTTTTTTCATGTCAAAGTTACCAAACATTCACTGCCAGTTACTTTTTTGCATGTAGGAAGAACTTTGTTAGAATTACATCTGAAGTAAATTTCGTTGACATCTTTCTGATTCTGTTGTTTTATGTATTTTAGAATGAATACTAAGCAGCTACAAATAAGTGCTGTAAGGGAACAAACAAGCTTTTTAAAACAAATTGAAAATGAAGAGCTGTTTTTGCACACCTTGAGGAGCCCAAGTAGCCCCATACACATCTACTTAATTACATGGTCCCTGTGACCTTGGCAGGTCTTGTAGGATGGGTCTGTATGGTTTGAAAGTGTAATGTAGCCAGCCAGCATTTAGAGAGCTGTGCAAATCTGAATGGGTATCATGATTTACTGATGAGGAAACTGAGGCACAGATAAGTTAATTAACTTGCTTAGGGTTACAAACTGAGAGCAGAGTAGACTTACAGTCTCCTGAACTGAATGTGGTTGCCCATGTGGTTGGACTCTTCCCCACATTGTTATGTTCTTTAGCACTCATTCAAACAGATTTTTGAGGTGCAAGAGCAAGAGTAAGTTTGTTGGATTTTTGGCTGATATTTTTAATATATATACTTAAACATAGCTAAGTGCTTCTAAGCTAGCTGAGCATCTTAGAATCTGTATATAAGCCGCTTTTTTAGAGGTCCAGGGAAGTATTGTAGTGAGGTCTTAGGGTGGAGAATGAAGTTTTCTTCCGGTTTTGAAATCTAGGTTTGAAATTCCGCTTAGTTTGTCTTTGCTTCAACCTTTTTCCCACGTCCATGGAGTACTACTTAAAAGTATTAATGTCATGTGTTTCCTCTGTTAAGATCTCTAGAATGATTTGTAGAATTCTAAAACTGTACTGTACAAGCTAGATATTTGAAGAAATCATCAAGGCATCATTCTGTTGCCTGAACTGAGATAGCTAAAGCCTCTGCTTGCTAGCCCAGAAAGGTGCAGGCACCCCAAATATAGTGTGTTGGGTCCAGGTTTGTGGAGATGCTCTCAGATAGATGCCTGTGCATAGGCAACTGAGGTGAGGTCCCAGATTGACTGCAGAGCTAAGAAAGCAGGCTAAGCAGCAAGAACGGGGCGTGACACACTGACCGTGAAAGTAAAATGGTGGCTCATACCTGGGTGAAAGCAGTCGTAAGACTATTCAGTGGATTAGACTAGTTTCAGATTCAGAATTTGCTGCCTTATTCCTTTGAAAACTCTTTGAAGAGGAATGGTAGGTGTGAATAGGCAGTTATACCCCCACCACAAATGTGAATTTCTTGGTATGACAAAGCTGAGAGGCTGCCTGGGAATTGATTTCTATGTTTTGCTTGTTGAGTCCGATCCTTAGGTGGAGTTTGAGCATCTGGAGCTTAAGCTTATCTGTCCCAGTGGGACCTCCTACAGTTAAAAGCAGATGAAGTGCTGAATGCTCTGGGAAGGTCCATTGTAGTCTTCTAGCATGTGCTCTGTAGGAGGTCTCAGTGGTTTTGGCTGGAGGGGCCAGGAGTGGAATGAATATTTATGTTGCTAGTTATGAGATCATGAAATATTACACATAAACAATTAATTAGTGACCTTGATGCCTCTTCTGGCTTCATTGATTTCAGTAGATGGGGCTTGTAGAGGTCTTGGCCACTCTGTGCATTATCAGCAGTCGAAATTATGGATTCCCTTAACAGCGTGCAGAGTTATATTTTTCCCAGGAACTGAGATAGCCTGCTTAAGTACTGTGCTCCCTCTGCTATCAGGTGCTAATGCAGAGTTTATGGTTGTAACAGGCAAAATGACTTTGGAGGATTGTGCTGTAACCTGATAGTTTTTCCCCTACCCTCAGTGTTATAACGTGATTTGGTCTTGCCTGTGGATGGAAGTAAATCGTATTTTACCCTCACTGCTAAATTGTATTATGGCCCTGACCTTTATAGGTGAGACAAAACTGCATTATAATGTGGTTATAGGACTGCTGTGTTATACAGGGGAAACGTGGTTATCTGAGGGTCTCATGGGAGTGTCCTAAACCGGAAGACAATTAGGAGTTTGGATAACCAGGAATTTCAGTCTCACAGATGCATTAAGCTAAATCAAAGCTTCACTGTTGAAGCTGGGGGACAAATGTGAATCTAGTAAATATGCATTAAAACGTAACATAATATTCAGTGTGATGAAATGGAGTGGAGCAGGCCCTCAGCTCAGCTGCTGTGAGTTGTCATGGCACTGTAGTCAATCTATGACAACTAACACCATCTGGGATCTTCCTGTCTTCCCAGATTGGCCCTCCAGTGTGTTTTTCCTAGTATGATTCCTTCTAAAAACAGAAAAACTAGAAAAATCAAGCCAACAGGCAGTATAAGGTCCCGTTACACAGAAAAGTGGAGGTAAAAAAGTTGTGCTCACAACAGCTGGGCTGAGTACGTGGTTGTAGCGTGTTAGGTGAAATGCTGGTTGTGTATGCTGGGGTTTCAAGCAAGGCCATAGAGAACCCCATTGAGGAAAAGAATATGCTAGAAAATTCATACCACTGCAGATTCCCTGGAGGTCATAGCTGATACATGGTCCTTCCTTCATAATGACCCATTCTGTTGATTCTGTGTGAAAGACTGGTCACAGGTGCCTTGCAGAGACCACAGTGGCTGTACTCGCTGCCTCTCTGTAGGAGCAGACACTGGTCTGAGCAGCCTTAGTGACCTCCTGTCACAAGAATCAGTTGGTGGAAGGCAGTGTGGGGCCTGGACTGGGAACACAGATCTCTTCTATCCCACTTCTCTGATCTTCTCGCAAGAGTCTGAGTGAAACCTTCAAATCTAGGTGTGTACCTCCAGACCCTGCTAATTCACAGCTAAAGATTGGTTTACCTGGAGTGGTGCTTGCACCTTGTATCTAAAGGTGAGCCTTCACTTTATATGATACAGAGCTGTGTGAAGCACTCTGCAGGATGTTGTGATGATTGCTTGCCTAATGTATTCAAGTTGCTAAATGAAGTCTAAAATTAATTGGAATTCTCACAGCATCTTCAGGGATAAGGGTTTAACAGTGTGCAGACCTTAAACTGTTTGCACAGTTGTGCCTTACAAAAAGGATGTGTAATGTTAGCAAATACCTTCGTGTTCCCTTTCACAGACAGCTTCTGCTTTCCTGCAGCAGAAACCTGACAGTGGGGACTGCCATCCTTCAGTCTTACAGACTGCACTTCTGGGTCTTTATAAAAGTGTATGTGTGTGTAGTTGTGTGTGTGTATATATAGAGAGAGAGCATGTTTTTTTTGTGTGTATACGTAGAGTACTATCTATATAGTACAGTTGCATTTCAGATTTTAGTTTGAAAAGTAATTCCTTATGCTGAGGAACTCTCTGGCTGAACCCTCACCACCATGACTATTTCCGACTCTGATGGGTTTCCCATTCACTGGATCTGAGTATACAACTGGATGAAAAGGTGATTTCACAGGCCCACAAGAAAAGTGTATTTCATTTTTAGTGTATGCTAAGGATTGGGCATCGGTATTCAGTTCTGGCTTTCTCCTTCATAATAAAGAAGGATGGAGGCATTTTGCTAACACTGAAGTTTAGTTTCTGCAGAACCTTGGTAGTGTATGAGATGATGGAGCGTCAGATTCCTGGGCAGTATTTTTTGTTGATGTGAATGAGGCTACCCTGGGTTTACAGAGGATCTAGCTGCGTAAATCCTTCAAACTTACAATTTGCTACATCAAGTGATTTCTGCTGCTTCATCTCGTAAGTCATAAGAAATACTGCTATGATTTTTTTTTCTTGTAACATTTTAAGCCCCGAATACAAACTCATCTTTCACTCTGACACTATACCAGGCAGGTCGCCATGTGATTGAAATGTAAAATAATATCTTGTAATCAAAATAAATTTCTTGTGAACCAGTCAGCTCCCCTCCCCCCCATCATGTGGACTAACATAGTAGAGCCTGCAGTCATATGACTGTAATTTTGATACGATTCCAGCAGATATCAAAATTTATTATGTCAAAGTTGTTAAAAGAAAAAATGCTGTAAAGAAGCATAATTACTGACTGTCTTTCCTCAGACTGTATTAGCTTGCATATGATTATTGTCTGTAAATAAAAAATAAGTTTTGATGGATTTTATTAAGAAAAGACTGAATTTCATTTGGGCTTTTGCTATCTTGTGTACATGACAATCTTGACAACTGTATACCGATCATTATGTTCTTAAAACAATCAGGTAAGAGACTGATCAATTGAAGACATAGTAAATTAAAGGTTTAATAATGTTGCTTTTCAAGGTATTACTAACTAAATAAGATCTGGCTTGTAATTTATGTGGTATATTTATATTAAGTGGGAATTACACTTAGAGATTTGTATAATTGACTTGCTTTGCAGCTTTTAAAAAAATAGATTAACTTTTAAATTGTGTGTTATTTGCTGTAAATAACAATGATTAGTTTGGTTCAGGCGTAAGATGAGGGAAGCAACAAAGTGGAACAAGAACCCTGTCAGATGAGCAGCACCATCATCTTTTACAGTTTACGTTGGCAGTTAAATTAAGGGTTTTTCTGTTCCCCATGGAGAGTTCTTCTCTGGATTTGCAGTAGAGAGTTGGTGTGTTCTTAGTGATGTACATTCAAGCCTTGGCATTATCAGCAGTTTCCTGAAGCAGCTGTGCAACACACAATGTTCTTCTGCATAAGCATTTTGCAGGGAAGGTTACAGAAGCATCCAGAGCCACTCATGAGGAAGCTAACCTTAGGCTAAAGTAAAAGAAGGGCAGAAGTGTTTTTTTATTGATGATGCACTAACCCACTGGGTTTAAACTATGCCTTCTGGTTGACTACTTGCTTTATTTGAAGCCCAGAACATGAAACTCACTGACCAAACATAATGGTAGTCTAGCAATGAGAAAGGTAAATAAAATGCATGGATTTTTTATCCTTCAGCACTTCCGTTATCCTTGTTGGAGTTACAGCTAAGGAGCTTTACACAATCTGAGCAGGTGCTGGTGTTGGAAGAAATTAGAAGAGCGGATGGGGTTTGGTTTTTTTTTTTTTGGAGAGAAGTCAACTTCTGTTGCAGGTGTAAGTTTTGAAAAATATAAACAAGAAGCAGACTCCGTGTAACTCTACCATCAATTAAGTTGGTTTAATAGCATTTCAACTTGTTGTTAATAAAGCAAACATTTACTAATCTTATCTCTTGTAAGCAGGAAGGAAGTTACAGTGCACAGTAATGCACACTGCTGTCAGGAAAAGTGGTTTATAATATCATATGATATAATTTGCAGTCAAGCAAAACCAGCAAATTGCTATGTGGGAGCACTCTTTATCCTCTTGATTTAACTTCTTTCCCTCCCTTCCCCCTTGCTAGCTTTGTTGTTCTTCTTGTTCATTTCCCTAGTTTTCTGCATCCTTAGCATTTCCTTCTCTAATCCACTTGGATATCAACAGCCTGGATGTTCCAAGATCATACCACTGGAAAACTGATAAGATGGAGGATAAATGGTGTGAACTCTCCTTCCCTCGGGTTTTTTTCTTTGCCTTCTCTCTGGATTGAGCTGCTTTGAGGAGCAATCAGCATTAATGTTTCATTGTACTCCAAGGAATGCTCTGGCATCATCAAGACTGACAAATGATGGTCTGAGGAATGAGGGCACTTGCTGAAAAATTTAATTTGTCTGTCAGTTTTTAAAAGTTGAATATTAGTGATTGATTTTCCTCTCACGTGTTTCCCCCTTTTGCCCTTGAATCTTCTTGTACCAATCTCAGCACTGCCCAATGAGAAGAAGGCTCTTTGCTTTCAAGAGAAGCCTAACTCTTGACTGTACGGAGATTCTTAACATGATGATTAGGTCCCTAAACAAGCAAACTTCCTGGAGCTGTTCTATGCTTAGCAATTCACAAGTCAGCCTGCTAATATTTAAATATACCTAACTTTGGGATTCTGTTAAAAATTAATAGCCAAGAGAGTGCAGGAGGAGTTTGGAGTGCTGGATCACAATTGCTGCAGTTTCCCACTGCTGTTGTGTCAAAGAGAATGAATTGCTGATTAATTCTATAGTTTTGCATGCAATAGTGATTTCTGAAAACATTCCCCACCTCCTTTGTCTGGAAACGATCCCATAGTCTGCTGACATTTGAAAGAATATACAGCTTATCTGTTGTGAAGTCCACTGAAAAATAATTTAGTATTCACATGTTAAATATAGGGGCAGTTGGTCTTTTTATACTACTGCAGTAATTCTGTGAGGAAAATTTCAATGATGAAAATGAAAAAAAAAGTTAAAATAGTCATAATTTACTGCCTTAGTCTGCAGGGCAGCTGTTTTCTGCCTCTATCTGTATTCTAATAAGTCTCTTAAATGAAGAGATTTATGAGATTATTTTAATTTTGATGTCTTTTTAATGCTTCATGCATTTTAAATACAACCTTTTAATAGTTTTTGAGATTGAAGAATTTAATTTTATTTTATACTGCAGAAATAAATGTATTCTCAGGAGACTGCACCATTATTACTGCTTTTTAAACATTTTTTTAAAAACCCAGTATGTCTGGCATATCCTACTGTGGTATCAACCAGCAGTGCTACACTTAGCATCAAATGCAAAGCAGCATTGGAGTTTGAGGGACACTCTGACTACTAAGGATACTTAAAAGGAAAACCAACAAAACTCTGCGTGCTGTGGACAGTAACCTGTTCATAGAGTTGCACAGGATACTCGTGCTGGAAAGGCAGGATTCAGAATTCTCTGAATGCAGCAAAATAGGCGTGGTTGTGCTGTGTTAGGTACCTGTGCATCCCCACAATGTGCTGCTGCTGCAGTGTGTTGAGGGCAAGCCCCAGAGTGCTGCATGGCTCTGTGGTGGAACAGCCCAGCCACCTGCCTGGTATCATCTCTCAGCTCTACAGGAGTCTGATTTTTCCTTAACTCATACAGAACTCCTCTCTGCAAAATCTTGGTGACTTGTAGTTTTGCTTTGGTTGCAAGCTGTTACAGCAGGCATCTATTTCGCATAAGAGCAGAATAAAATGTATTAAAAGCTGCAAAGAAGTAGAAGGGAGTGGCGGACTCTTGCCTAGTTTTAGCCATCTGAAAATGAAGCATTAAGCTAGTCATAGATCTTCTCAGAGCATAGGTAGTGGGCCTTGCTTGGAAGGGCATGGTGCATGTTTTAAATGTTGCTGGGGGATATAAAGCAGCTAAAGACTGGCAGCAAGGAGAGCGGTGGGTAACACAGAGGCTGGCAGGGCACAAACAGTGCAGTCAGTGGCAGGTCCGTGCTGCTGCCTACGCAGTACTACCTCTGCAGTCTTAAAAGCAGTAGCAGGAGTGGCTCTGCAGCTGTCACTTGTTCCCGTAGCCCTCAGTATTATAGTGGTTGGCATGTCTAATTACTACATATTAAAATCCATCTTTGTAACAGTGTTTGAGAGAGCCCGTGCTCTTCAGGCTCCATCTGTTCTGTTTGCTGCAGAGGGCACAGGACTTTGCTTAGCTCCATGCTGGTGCCATGCTTAGCTAACCTCTGTGTGGGTACCTGGGGAACATGCGAATGCAGCACTTGTAGCCACTGTTGCTGTAGTGACTCACATGAATGCCCTTCCATCAGGCATCAGAACTGTTCTTCTCCTCGTGAAATACTTTGGTTGAGATTTGCCTAGGTCCAAGCTGTTAGGCACAAGAGAGGTCAGGGAAGAAACCTAAGTATTTTGAAAGAACATTTTCCAAATCATACTTTCTACCTTACATTTCAGGAGAAAATTGGATGGGAACATAGGAGATCCATTGGGATTTCATAATTGAAGCAACTTCATTGAGCTCAGGAAATATTTTATCTGCAACTGTTAAAAGCTCACAGAGGAAAGGAGAAAAGACCATATTTTCATCCAAAGGGCCAACACATCTGGCCTCTGTTGAAAATACCATGAGACAGACACTTGGCTGAAGTGATAGACTGGTCTTCTGTGCCAGTCTTATGAGTAGTCATGTCACTGTAACGAGGGCTTAGGCTGATAAATCCATAGTGTGCAACTTTACAAGAGTAAAGCAGTGGGAACTCAAATGACTAAAATCTGAGAGAAAATTGTATTAGCTCTGTGATCACATTTCAGAAATAGAAATTTCTGCATGACTCGCTACTTGCGGCACCTGGATGTCCTGCTTCACATGCATCTGTGACAGCAGGTACCTGGATCAATCAGTGACATGGAATACACAACTGATCATGTTTCTATCATGAAATACAACTGCTAAGTAACTCAGTCAACTGAATGTCCCTGGTTTGGTACTAATTCCTCTATTGTGGTATTTCAGGCTTCTGAGATTTCTAGAAGGTTAAAACATAAGGCTTGGAAAAAGTAATCTGGTAATTATCATAGAAGGAATAAAATAGGAAGTGAGTAAAAGCAGGCAAGAGCCAGTATCTATCTTTCCAGCTGGTTCTCCATATTTTGAGCATTTCTGCCTTGATCTGCCTTGTGTTAGTCAGGCTAAAGCAGCAATCTCGGCTGTGCATGCATGTGAGATTTCAACTACCACACTTTAGGTTTGTAATTAAGAAATTAATTAAAATACTGTACAGTTTACTGCACAGTCTATCAAGAGAAGGGCAGTTTACAAGATTTTCCACATGTGTGCTATAAATTCAGTGCTACAGATATACAGAATCATATTCACACTGACACTAAAAGTTATCCTCCTCCTCCAGAGGAGTATCATGAAAAATTATTGTGAAGAACTGCTAATAAACTAATTTTCTCAGCAGAAACCAAACCAGTGAGAATGAACATTTTAACACCGAAAGACTAAATGTGGAATCTGAGGTGAGAGGAAGAAAGAAATGTAAAAAACAAAACCAACAACCCCCAAACTTCTGAATTTGCCTGCAGTTAAGGTTACTGATGAACTGCTGTTAACCTTCTGTTGATGCCCCTTCAATTGCAATACGTTAGAATTCAAAAGTACAAGCCTGAAAGTTGTAATTCAGTTTTGTACCATTACGAGATCCAGTAATACCCATTGCCAGTTATGTATTGTAGCACCCGCAATTTCATTGTCTACAGAATTGAGTTTAAGTTAGCTGAGGACACTGAAAAAGACACGTTTTAGCAGTTTCCAGGTTGAGACCGGTTTCACTTTCATTAAAATTATTTCCCCCTTTTATGTGTTATCAGTCAAAATAATGGAGAAATACTTGAGGTAATGCTGCTTATTAAAGTAGTGTCTCATGATGTTTAAGGTAACTTTTTGGAAAACAATGTGCATGAAAATACTGGCATAAAACTTCACTTCCCATGTTTCCAGTGATGAAGATAAGAAAGAAAGAAGGCAAAAAAATTGTGAATTACTACTGGGTGGTATTAATGAAACTTTCTCTCACTTGCCCTAATTAAAACAGGTGTTTGTGCCTGCCTTGAGACATACTGCCAGAAATCATGCTGCAAAGGCCAGAGAAAAAGCAAAATAAGGTAGTACCAGTAGGAATATTTAAATTAAAAAAAACAGAAATTGTGGCAGACAAAATGAGGTATTACTCTCCTGTATCTCCTTGTTACCAACAGGAATTGAATTAAATTTTTTAGTATAGTGAATTATTGATCTCTTTTTTAAGGAAGTTTCATCAAAGTGTTGAAGCTTTTGTAGATTTCTCAAGAAATGCTAAGCATGTGGATTGGGATAACCACCTCAAATACAAGGTGGCTCCTACCTTCCCACTGCATCACAGTAGCAACACAGTTGAATGATGCCGCTCCTGGAGACTGCAGTGGAGGAAGCTGATAGATTGTTACAGGAAGGGCATTGGTGTTAAACTGAAATCTGCCACCCGTGTGCAAGTCAATTAATGATTGGAATTACTTCTCTCTGTGAGTTACAGCAGTGTGCCACGGGGCAGATTTTTACCTTCTGAGTGAAACTGTATTGCAACCAAACACCATCTCTGACTCCTTGAAAATGCCCCCTTGGACTGTTGTCAATACTGTTGCATAAAATGTCCTAAAACAGTCAGGCAAATTGCAACACCTGAGTGAGGGATTCTGTACTTGGCAGCATAGGTAAACTAGTCTGTTTTTGTTGAAGTGACATTGATATATAAGAGGGGAATTGAGAGCTCCTTCTATGAGGGCATTCCAGTGGATACCAGGGCACAGCCAGATGCCAGAATTGGTTGTTTTATTTGATCATTCTTTATTTTTGCTTGAATATTGAGCTTTTGCTGTTCCAGAGCCTATATACTTCTTATTAGAGTTCTGTGCACCACTGTGATATCTGTCAATATTAAGACATACATGGAAAGAAAAGAAACAATAAAATGCAACATCAGATGTATTAGCATAGACTGCATAGAAAGTTAAGGGGAAATAGGGATTACCCCATCTTTGGGTCCAGAACTGTTGCTTCTTCTCTCACAGGAGCAGGCGTAGAGATGGATTAGGAACAGAATCTTGATCCTTTTCCTCAAATGCTAGGAAATACAAACTGGCTGAAGTATCTTCATTGTCCCTTAGAACCTTTGGGGAAGTAAGGAGGAAGGCCATTATGACATTATGGCTGACATTGCTGCTGATACATGGTTCTTACTGGTACAATGCCTTGATTGCTGAAGACTGATTATAATTTATTGTTAAATGAATTTATGAAATGCATAATGCAGGAAATGGTAGAATATTGTGTGTTTTCTGCAACTTGCAAAGCTGTGAGTGACTTAGTACCTCCCTGCTCCAAGAAACTGCCTTTCCTCCTCTGTCTGGCTTTCAGTTTGGATCAGTTGGGGATTTGACTTGCTGTGGGGGGAGGGAGGGTTCAGATGATAAAGTGATCTCTTCAAGAGTCTCTTTATTTTGGAATATTTTTGCCTTCCATCAGGGCTCTTACTGACTTAGAGGGTTACTCATTAAATGGCAAAAGAGAGAGAAGTTGTCAAGTACCATTTATTTTGTATCTCCTTGCCATGAATATAATTCAAAAGCTCCCCTTTGGGTTTGATGAACTTCTTTTTGGAGCTTTTTAAGGCCAAAATACTCCCAGGCAAATAAAATTCCATCCTAGGTAATGAAATATAAATGAACACATTGAGCATCAGAAATTGATAGCTATTTGTGAAACAGTTGAGGGGCCTTTGTTAAGTACTACACTCTCCACTACATTACAAGATGTATTTATTTCATGTGCATTTAATAATGCAGTACAGATGATGCCTGAAATGCTGAAGCACAATGAGGAATTACTAGTGTTTTGCAAGCAAAGTAAAGGCACTATGTGTGATTGCCCCAGAGTATATGCAAGATATGGAAAATGAAATGAAATAAACAAAAAGTGGCAGATGACTAGGTTCTGGATATTGCTAGGTGAATTTATTAATTGCTAATAAGAGCACCAAGCCATGAATAACTCAGTCATTGCCATTTTTTCAATTTTATGACTTTCCTCTTAAATACAGGTTTGTTAGGAAGGAATCAAATGTCACTGGGCAGTGAATTATACAGAAACAAATTTATGCTTGTGAATGCTGATTTTCCATAATAAGTTACGACTTTAAAAGGACACTGTCAAGGTATTTTTCATAGTTTCAGCATGACTTTTTTTGCTGTTGTCTATGATAACCCCTTGTACTCTGGATAAGGAAAGATGTCATATACATTTCTTCTTGCTTGATTGTGTGTGAAAGAAAATTGTTATTGTTGGTTTTCATACCATAAAGTTCCTATATTTCAGTAAAAAAGCAATAGAATGTTTTGCTTGCTTTAACATTTTTATATCATTTATGTTAGAACTACCTACATATGTAACCAGATATAACTACCTTCTGATCACCTTAAGCATGTACTGTTTTTGAGAAAGGCTTACCTTGGAAACCTCAGTTGTATCTATTGGTCTTAGACACAGTCCTTATCCCACTATAATCATAGAGCTGGATAGATCATGTCTGACCTGTCAAAAGGAGTTTCATGCTCTGATGGCCTTTCTAAAGTGGTTCTTGTGCTTGTGGATTCTTAGCTTGTATTCCATGTTTGATCAGTAAAACATACTTTATAATGGTTCAAAACATAAACTAATAAAGAAAACCAAGAAACAGCTTGTAGCTCCAAGAACTCAAATGTATGTGAAAGTACTTCCAATGCCTTTGGTTTCACGTGAAAGGTCGTTTTTACTTTACTATCTTGAGAGTAAAATAAAGCTGAGTCTAAAATAAATTTTCTGTTTTAGTCTTGGCAGCTTTTTCGAACAGTAAATGGATAAGTGTGTCTGCTTGGGGCTAAGCATGGTAAACCTGGGAACTAGGTATACCTTCAAATTTTTATGTTAATATTTGTTTTTTAGAACTGTGTGCAGAAAACAGTGTCGTAGGTCTTTGTGCACTGCCGTGTATGTTTCTAATATGGGTTTTCATTTAGGCATGATACTGTGTTGGTTGCTTAATATGCAGTGTCAAAAAATGCAAGATTTTCCTTTTGATTTAGTTTTTCATGCTGTGATCAGGAGGTTAAAATGTAAAGCAGTTTTAAATGTAAAGAAAGGATTTTCTTCTTTTTGTTTCTGTATCTATTTGGTTTTGGGCATGATCATATGTTTCAAATATTGCTATTTATGCTACTCAGACGTAGACATCTTAACACCATTGATAGTGCCTGCTTTAGTTCTTGTCTAGCTGAACTATATGCAACCAACTCTTGTCTTTTCTCTTTGTATGTCATACTGTAATTCCAAAATAAGGGTAGAATGTGGTCTTTCCTACACCATCCAGTCGATGCCTGCCCTACCATCAGTCTGTTCTCTTCTTGTAGCAAAAGGTGTGTTGCTAATCCTGGCCTCCTTTGTCCAGGCTGTACCGGGGCAGCCACAGGGAGCCCTGCCAAACTGATGAGCTGTGAGTTGGTGCCAAGAAGCCCAGCACATCTCTGGAAACAGACAAATACTAAAGGCCAAATTTGTAAAGATGTGAGTAAGGCACCTACAAGCACTTCTGGGCATCTCACAGGAGTTGAGAGAAAGGATCCTAAGGTACCTAAACAGATAGTGCCTGTCTGTGAGGTTCTGTCTCCAGATTTTTCATGGCCCAAATCAGATCTAGATATGTGACAGAGCCAGAGTGAATTTCTCCCCAGCTTCTACAAGAAACTGAAAAGTTGGATTCACTTCTTCAGGAGAATTTACATGTTGTTATAAATTTGTGTATTTAAATGGATGAATAATGTAGGCTGAATTGAGGATTCCATTTGTGTCGGGAATGTGAACAGCTTCAAGATGAGCAGGAGTGAACTTCAGGAAGTGTGATTAGTAGCTTAATTTGAGGGACGCACAAAACATCAGGTGGGGTCCATTCCATTAGAGGCATTGCAAATGCTTAACAAGGCTGTCTCTTTATCTTATCTCACTGTTTCCTTTCCTTGAATCTTTCTGAATGGACTGAATTGCAGTATTACTTGGATTGCCAATGTGATAAAGCCAAGCTATTTTCCATCAGCTGTATATGGCATTTCTCCAAGCTAATTTTGGGATGGAGAAATTCCTTTTTCAGCAGTCAGTTCTTTTCCATGATCAGCTGAAAAGCTGATGAGAAAAGGAAAGCTAGTAGGTGTGGAGGGCTGGCAGTAGCACCACAAAGAAAAGCACAGGAGTAACATGCAGCTCTCAGAGAAGATGTGAATAAAATTTTACATAACATAGAAACGTGCCTGTCAAGACTAGTTACGTGCTTAAAACTTCTTTCATGTAGCACTTTGGGCCTAAGCATAATTTTTCATAAGGAAATTGCATCTGAAATGGGCATGAGAACAGGATATTGCAGTGCAGTAATTCATGGCAGAAAGGTGCCATGTGATCCCTTTCAGGAATACCTTCACAGTTTATGTTGCCTGTATTAGAAATAACCTGCTAGTCTCTCTGCTGGACACCACCTGGGTGTACATGGACAGTTGATCTGTCCCTGCACTCTGGAAAACTGCTGTAGACAATCTGCTGGATGTTTATTCTTGAGTTTTTTTTTGGTTTAAAGAAAGTGGATGTGTTCTGAAGACTTTGCTCTTTGAAGCCTTGTCTTATAGAAAATGTTTAACCAAGTCAGTTTTTTAAAATCACCGCGTTAGTCACCCAGTGATTATATGGGGAACACTTTAGGAGTATTTCACATACCATCAGCCCTCAGCTTGGAATAACAATGAGGGCAGAGCATTAAAAACTGTGTGCTCATAAAGACAAACATGGCGGCATTGTGACATAGAGAGATCATCTCAGTATTTGCTGTTGAATATATCTTTGCATTAATTCAGCTCGTTTCTGAGACAACACACTGGAAGAAAACATAATTTGAATTAATTATTTCTGCATATGGCATATGCCTGATGTCAGCTAATGCTGCATTAAGGATAGGCATGCTGGGCACACATTAAATAATAGAGTAAATATTTGTATTGTTTATGATAAACTAGTTCCTTATGCAGATCTTCTTTCTTTGTGTCTCAGTAAACATTCCCATTGGGCTTATTTACTGTGATTCATATAGTGCAATATGTTAAGTGTTATAAAATGTGTGTGTTTAAATCTAAATCCTACTGCAAGACCTCACTGTGTTTTCAGAGCAATTGATGGTTTAGTAACACTTTAAAATAACGTTGAAACCATTATGCCACCTTATTATTATATGAAATGTCTTGTTAACATTAATCACAAAGGTTCATTTTGTGTCAGAAATACTTCTGTAGAAGTTCCATTGTGATCTAACTGTAATGAAACATACATTTATCTCAATATGTTTTGAAATATTTATGTCAAGTGATTATTTTAGGAAAGAGAATTAGATGCCCTGAAGTTGTGCAGCAGTTGAAGAAAGAAGGATTCTAAAAAAAAAAAACCCAGCCAAAAACTACAACCCCCAAACCAACAACCTCCACTGAAAAATAAGAAATGCTGAAATCAAGGACCCTCCGTAAGAAATTTAGGCACAAACCCTTGCCTTAATGAACATAAAAATATGAACAAATTCTCTAGTTTTAGAGGATTGTGGAAGGCAAGCGCACAGGTCCAGAAAGCCCATTAAATTTGGAGAGAAATCTTGATTTGATCTTTGTTTGCTACTGTTGATGAGGTCTAATAACTTTTGGATCTTAAGGAGGTCTAGTACCAAAATGGAGAGGCTGAAGCCTTACGGGGTGGCATGTGTTTTTCACACTTTGTCTCCTCCAACTGCAAATGGTTATTCCAAAGTGGGATTTAGGTGGGCCTTCCAGTGTTGGCAAGCCTGATGCAATTGTCAGATGCATCCTTTAGCAGTTGTCCTGTTGTGTCTGATCTGCAGATGCTTCTGCAGTCTGATGTGCTGTCCTTAGAGGAAATGGTCAGGCTGACTTACTGTCCTGTCTGAGACAGTGTGATTTGTTGTGATGTAGGGTTGCTCTATACAGGGACAGTAGCCCTTTGTCAAGGATTTTGCAAGCTACCAGACATCCAGAAATCTGGTGAATGACCCAAACTGAGAGGAGGCAAGTTACTACAAGTTACTACCAAAGGCAAGTGTCTTCCCTCACACTGGCACGCCAGGTATGCTGGATGGAGTTGATTGGTAGGGATGGAGCACGCTCCCTGAGCTGCCTGTCCAAGTGTTCTTCCTCAGCCGGGCGGGTGCATGTGGCAGAGGGTCAGTCTACCAGCATCTGTTATCTTTGTTGACAATGGCTCTCAGGAAAAGAAGCCCAAGAATCCAGGACCTCTTGCTCTCCTGAAGGTCACGATACTATGTGTCAATGTTGATGTGAGCTCGGGTATAATCATGCCTTCACTACTCACTCTTATTTTTGTGTGCATATTTTCAAATGCGGAATATTTTACAATATGTTTATCAGAAAATGCTGCCTGACAGAACATGTGTCTAGATATTGAAACAAAATACCAAAAATGACAACTCCCAAACAGAACAGAAATAAATCCAGCAGTATCATTTACTTATTAAGAAATGAATAGGCATTAAAATAGGAGCAGTGCTATGATAAATTTGACTTCAGACTCTGTAGTCCAGCCTTGTAAATAAGATTTAGAACCAGAGTAACTGTTTGGAGAATATACGATTGAACTGAGGTCCTGTAATGTACAGATGCATGCAGACTTCGCCTTCTCCATTACTGAGTCTCCCTTTCTCCCAGGCTGATACCCTTTAGTATATTGACATCAGTATCATCACATGTGCCTAAGATCTCCCACATTCCCAAAGAGCAGTATAGCCATTAGACTTCCAATTAATACAAACAACAAAAGGTTCCTGATAAGTAGTTTAGTTTTCACTTTACAGACAGAATGAGGAGAGGTGTAAGGAGAGGTTTGTGATGTTTACTACTAATTCAGATATGAGCTGCAGTGAGAAAGAATTCTGCATTCGAACGACAACTATACTACAATGGCCAAGGTGTTAACTGTTAATCATTCTACCTTCCCAAGAGCTTTTGAGCTGTTCAAGATCCACAGCACACATTTGGCAAGGCAGACGTAGTTCTAAATCACTTCTGCAATCTCTGAATTTTGGAAGAAGAGATCACTTTTGCAGTGTGAAGCCATCTCCAGAGGGCTATGCATGATGGTTTTTCTGAATTTGATACTTCTGAAGGAGGAGGAATAGGAAAAAACATGCCCTGATGCCTGGGCATGAGAGTAGGGAGTTCTAGGTATGGGAGAGGAAGAGTGTCTGTGAATGCCAGAGGCTGATCCTGTTTGAGGATAAGTGAAAAACTCTGACACATACACTGTGTAAACAATCTCTCTATTTCTGTACTTGGTCTGTGGTGAAGTTGATTGTTTTCCAGTTTTTTGATATTTAGCCATGGCTAGTATAAGGTTGTCACTTATATTGGCTTCCATAATTTATCCTTTATCATCAAAGTATTTTTTTCCGTAGGTTTTATTAAGAACATTTTTAGAAATCATCCATCAAGGAAGTCAGGAAATATGTCCTTACTTCTAAAAATGCATAAAAACAATTTTGTTGGATATCCAGTTAAAATGCTGATAGGCATTTTTGCACAGGGAGACATTAAACACAGAGCAGTCTGTGTGACTGACCTGGCAGGGCACTGATGTGGACAGCCCCTGGTTTCTGTTTTGCTTCACAGCCAGCCGGGCACTTCGGCTTCTTATACACATTTCCATGTTTTCCTCACCAGTCAGCCTACAGCGCGTGGCCTGCAGAATAGGCACCTCATCAGTTTGTAAAAGAATCAGAGTTTGTTATTTAGGGGAAAATGGGGATTAAAATAAAAAAGACTGATTTTTTTTTTCAGTGTCATTTGGGACTGACTTATAATAAGATGCTGCTGCATTAGACAGTCTTTGCTTTGATTCTTGGCAGCACTAGTTGGATTAGGAATGTCTAGCATGCAACTCAAATCCAGAGATTGTGTGCCAGGTATTAAATAGTGGCATAAAACTAGTGAAAAGTAGGAAAGCTCTGTTTAATAACTGACTTGCTACTTTTCTCAAAATGCAGGAATACATTTTGTTGATTGAAGTCTGGTTGTGTTAAGACATTTTCAGTTGAGATGAAATGATTTTGTAAAATAATTATCCTAACACATCAGAAATACAGGCAATCAATTTGTATTAAAATATCACAAGTTAAGGCTCTTTTTAGTGTTACAAATTACCTGTCCTTGGAATATTGTTAGCTAGCTCTTGAATTACAAGAATCTCCTTCTGTGTTATTCTTGATTTGGTTAGTTTTGGTTGGGATGTACAACTCCCCAAATATATATTTATATCTACCAGGGCCCATGATACAGTATATGCTGTTACTCCTTTTTCATCTGGATTTTAATTTTGGATTAATAAGATTTAGTAATTTTTCTCTATTATGCAAGTCTGAGCCCTCTTCATGCGCGCATCCTGAATGTTCCACCTTGGCTCATATAATGACTGGCAGCTAAGGGCAGCCGCAGGAGTGGTGATGCACAGCAGAGATGTTGATCTGCCAGTTTTGTGACGCATCTGGTGACTGGTGTGGCCCCTAGGATAGATTTGAGAGATTGCAGGTTGTCTTCAATTCATTCCTGCTCTAAGGCCTCATACGGATGCTTTCTGCCAACCCACACGCATGGGAGAGTGATACACTGTGGCTGTTCCTGCTTTTCACCCAAGATCCAGGTCAAGGGCTGCACCAGTCCTGTATCTTCAGGGGCATGTTCTTGATGCATTACAGGCATCAGAACCAAGGCAGTGGGCTGGGAAATGTAATAACAGGCTTTCCAGGGAGTGTGATGGTTCTTAAGACAACCAGGCGTGTCTGTATCAAAGCCAACCGTTATGGAAAAAATATTTGTAGCTATTTTTAAGAACTGAGAACGAGTCAGTGAATATAACGCAGTAAAAGAGCATAGAAGTAAGAGGTTGTGCACTTCATTCCTGCAGAACAAATGTATGTTTGATGACCACAGAGCTGTTTGCGGGAAGCAGTCACAGGCAGGAGCACTTGAGGATGATTTCTGAATTTTGAAAGAAAAGGAGAAATGTAATTTTGTTGAAGTTTAGCAATTACTTACCATAGTTAATTAATCATATAATTAAGTAAAATGAGACCATATTTCTTGAAATGTGTCAGATAATTATGATACATTTTGGTAATTACGTGTAATAAAATTAATTAAACATATAATTCAAAGAATCAGGAAAATTATTACTTGAAATGATTTATCCCATACGTAGGTCAGAAAAATCTGTTTTATTTTTCTTGTGCTCAATCTGAAATTTATAATCTCGTCTTTTCTGGTTTTGAAATCATTGCAGATTTCCAGTATTAGCTCTTTGCCTTAGTATTAGTTCTCGGTCAGAATTTTCCTTGGGATTCTTTAAACCTTATAATAGTAGTGGTCATCCAGTATAAAAAACCTTGGATCTCTCTTTTCAGATCATTACTCAGAAAATAGATGTGACTGTTACATTGTGCTGATTGTTGCACATACAGAGTGTTTGTAAAAGACGAGAAAGGAAAAGAAAATGAGGAAAACAAATATTACCCAAGTGTAAGCCAGTGTGCTTGGAGCTCAAAGGTGTTTTAATGTGGTTTTTTTTTGGCATCTGCCTGAAGCATCAAGCACACAAATACTCTCCCTTGGTGCGGAGGTCTAAACTGACCTCTCTTTCAAGTTGCAACATTTTTTATAGTCAGTTCTCATTTCCATTACTGCTGGGAGGAAATTCTGCTGCCACTGCAGATGCGATACTCTAAGAAGGGGAAGTGATATAAAAAATCCCTATAAAATCATGCTTGTGATATTAATTTTCTCACCTCAGGCTTAATAATAATTTTATGGTCATTTTTGAGAAGTTTTTTAGCCATAATGTTTTATCTATCTTTATAGTCCCTTACGCTGTATTTAATCAGTGTAATTATAGAAGGATAATTAAATATAATGCTACTTAGTTCTTAAGATTTTAGCACTATTACTATTAATGTCACTAAAAAAAGCCCCTTGTAAATCTTGATGTCTGCACAAAGAAAAATATTTGATATGCCATTAAAAGGGAAATGGTGGTGCATTTTGGTTGGTATGGCAGCACACATCCCAGCAATTAGTTCATTGGTGGTTGAAAGGAATATTTAGCAGCATGAAATCAACTGAAGTGAGAGATACTCATTTGTTTTAGGATCCTAGGATGTCTCAGATTTTTAAGTAATAGCATAGGCCCCAATTTAGAAAACTACTTAGGCTTATGATTAAATTAACCTTTAGGGAGTTGAACTCTTGCGTGCTTGTGTTTATGTTACAGGTTTACATGCCCAAATGGACTGGCTTGGCTGTTTTTTGCATATCTTGTAATATCTGTTGGAAGGCAAGCCCTGGATCTGGTGCCAGTATGATCCATGTTCATCTTGTTTAAATTGAGGTGAAAGAATCCTATGTGGGAGGAGAGGTTGGGGTAAATGGGTGTAAGGAGGCATATTTCAGTGCTGCTCAAACCTGCTCATGGTGCTACTGTGATGAAGGATGCAGGATAAATATGAACATATTTCTTTCCATTAATATCACATTCCTGACTTTCCACTTTTTCAGAGGAAAAACTTCTGGATTGAAAGGTTAGATACTGCTCTTCTGTGATAAACATCATAGTTCCTTCATTTGTTTTCAAATAGATGAAAGAGTTACGATATTTTAAAATGTCCTGTAAGTAACAGGAATGTAGTCAGTTTGATATCAGTATAAAAACATTTCATTATATGCATCCTAATCAGTGGACACTAATTGTCAAGCTTGTCAGAAGAGAGCCAAGACTGAATGTGCTCATCCTTTTGAGCTCAGAGCTGTGGCATCTTGGCAAGGCTGGCTAAAGACAATTCCTTGATTTTGTCATGCAGCACCACTTGTCTCTACTTCTCCACAGTATCTGTCAGTTAGACACCTCTGCAGTCACCATCTTTGGCATTTCTCTGGGCAACTCTGGGACCAGCTTTTTAATGTAATGGTTCTGGCTCCAGTCATGTCAAAAATCACATGTATGCTTTTGGATGATGGATGGTCCTATGTCTTGCACATGCAGATGTCAGACATGCAGGTTTGGGCCTTAGATTGGCACTGGACTGTCTGCTTTGGGATAAAGTGGTATAATAATCTTGACTCATGCTCTCTTGTTAGCCCTAAGCTGTATTTACACTTCAATACCCAGTGTAAGTGATTCAGAATTGATCTGCCATGCAAATACAAAATTTAAAAAGTAAAATTGTGTTGCATATTCATAGCCTGGAAGTGATATCACATGATTTCATGCCTTTAAGAAAAATAGAGGAGATATCTCCTAGAAAAACATCTGTAAACTAGATAGTTCTTCTTCACTGTGCATGTCAGATACGAGTAGTTAATCACTGGCAAAGGTATGGTGCCATATTAAGGCTACCTGTAGCAAACTTCCAGAAGCAGTCTCCCAAGGAAGAGAGCACAGAATCTGGGCCGTGCCTCTGCCACGGAACTGAGGGATCTGAACTCATTCTGGGGTGGACACTTGTAGACTGACTTGTAAATAAAATGTAAAATTTCCCTCGTCTTCTCACTTTATTACAGAATTAATTTTAGAAACTAGAACCTTTTCCATAATACTCTCCTAAAGGAAATTTGGAGAATTTCTGTTGGGGAAATGCCTCTTTTTCAAAGAGTCTGGACAGAGCCTGTGTATCACCTGAATGCTGCCTCTGCTCTGCTTCATGTGACAGTGATAAATACTTTTTGGGGTTTCACAGTACTGTTACTAAGCCAAGTATCATGGTAGCACAAAGTATGAGTAGTAGTAGTAGTAGTATATGGATTTGAAAAGTAGTGCAAGACAGTATGCAGGGTGGGAATAGTCAGGGGTTTGTGTAACTGATCATATTAAATGCTTTTTGTTCTGCTTATCCTTGCCAGAAGAGAAGGACCAGCACAGTATGAAAGTGCTCAGCCATGTCCTCAGTGATTTTAAAGGAGATAGGCAGCTGCCACTCTCCATTCCAAGGAGACTCCTAGCACCTTTTCCTGTGTCCCATTACAACTACTGCTGCTTTTGTCTTGGTGCAGCTCCAGGGGCTAAGTTGGTCATAGGAACATCAGTATCCTTGGAAGAGGTGGACAAGGTTGGAAAAGGTACAGTGATACTCTAAGGGGACTTTTAAGAATCAAAGCAGGTGTCAAAAGTGGAGAAATATCAGCACATAACACTGGAGCCATGTATTGCAGCGATTGTTTACTATGCGTAGCACTGCGTATACATTGCTTTACTACACTGGAGGTTGCAGTGGGGTGTAAATGTTACATCTGCCTTTTAACAGTGCTCTGCACAAAATTAAATTGCATTTGGTATCTCCATTTCTATGGGATTAAGTCAGACTTTATGGGCTGTATGTTCAGAACCTTGGATTTAGATTCAGAGTTGTTTGGCTAAAATCCCCAGCTGTTTCATTAAAAAAAACCCCCAACAAAACAACCAAACTTCTTGTTTTTCCAAAAGAATGAATGGCCCTGTGGTTACTGCTGTGGGACATGTGCAGCTTAAGTACTATTGCTTCTCTTCCCATTTTAATGAAATACAAAATGGCAGTTTTTCAGCGATTACTCTTCTTGCAATAAAATGTCTGTCCCTTAGGAAGAAAGACATTTTTGCATTGTTGCTTAGGAAGATGGTGGTGCAGAAAATTTTGTTGGTGGACTCATGAAGGAGACATTGGATATCTCTGTGTGGTATTAGAATTTTAATTAGTGGAAAGCATATTAGAAACTGTATTTCACATTTAGAATACAAACAGAGGTTACGTTGCCTCTCTTTCTCCTTTCAATTAGTTAGTCCCTTAAAAAGGATTCTTTGGATTAAAAGCATTTCTTCTACATCACATGAGGGAATTTCTTAAAACAGCAACAACAAAAACAGGCCAACTAATGAAAGAAGTGATTTTTAAAAGTCCAGGTAATTCTTGGATGGTTGAGTTACAGCCATGCTTAGAAAAGGTGTAATAAGGAAGCTGCTTTAATTATAAATAAAATAATTGGTAAACAAGATGAATTTCTGCCACGTAGGGAACTTAGCCCAGCTTTGACTTTCAGCAGAACCCTGTAGTCCCTTTTCATTTTTACTTGTGTGGTTCATGTTAATAATGTGCTTTGTTTTTCAGTGACTAGATGGAAGAAGCATTAAGAAGACAATTCATTAATATGGATTTGCATTTTTGAAACTATTGGGTCGCAAAATCCATTAAAAACAAGATCCAATGAAATGCCCAAGGGGACTACTGTTACAAGTTAGTGGTGGTGGTCTTCTAATGGCACCAGAACCCTTGTGACTACAACCAGATTTTTTCTCTTCACATACCTGGCTGTCCCAGATTTGAGGTAGCTTCTTAACTGTGCTTAAATATGTTTCAGAATATATAGGTTTGTTTTCTATCTCTTCTCTGAAAACCAGTTATCAGAAAGCAAAGAATTGCAACTCATGACACTGGATTCAAGATGGGAAAGCTACAGCCCTTGTAGAACAGGGAGATTTCTCTGGATAATTCCGTAATCCATGTGTGTTTCAAAACCTTGTATCTAGAACAGTTCCTCTCCCAGTGTTTGAGGCAAATCTCTTTTAAAGGTTCATATACTCTTAGGCTACTGCCATTCTCTTCTGCAGCTTCAGGCTCAGGACTTGGAATCACAGAGTCATTAAGGTTGGGAATGACCTCTAAGGTCATGGAGTCCAACTGTTAACTTAGTACTGTCATGTTCACCCCTAAGCCATGTCCCCAAGTGCTTATGATCAGCACTAGAGAAGATGCGATGGATATTCCTATGGAATTCTTCCATCTAGCCTGTGTCTTATCCCTTTTAAATCAGTAATAGTTATCTCCATCAGTCTTTGTGGGGAGAAAGTTAACTCCCCAATTTTTGTCCTAGAATTTACCCCCATTTTCTTGCCCATTCTATAGATTTTTTTTGCTGCTTCCCAGAAGCAGCTCATCTGCTTTTCCAGGAGGAGCTAAGTCGCAGCTCAGAACATGATGGTACACTGATCCAGACATTCCCTGTAAAGATTCATTTCTTTGAGTGCTACTCAGTGGCATTTATTTTCCCCATCAAGCCATTTTTTCTTACATTCTCCTGCCTTTCCTCTTTGCTCATCCTGCAAGCCATTCTTACAACAGGCTCCCCCATAATGGCTATTAAAACATGACTGCTGTTCTGTGGATTCTCACCCTTGTGCTTTACCTCCTCAGTAAATCTCCCATTCCCCTACTTGACTGTTTGCCTCTCCAGAATTTGCTGCATTTGGCTGAAATGCTGTCTTACATTCAAAGGATGGTTCCTTGACTGATGTGGCCTTCATAATGGTCTTGGAAGGTAAAAGGTTGTGATAGATGGACATAGTAAAAAAAGATATTTTTTTTCAGGAAGCAGGAGCATGTTTTTACTCTGCTGTCTCTACTGGTCCATTTACCACTGAGAGAAGAAAGAAGTGGAGATTAGAAGCTGTTCTGCTAAATTAACCCTAGCTGGTCTCAGGTGATTAGTCACTAATATGTTTTTGCATGAACACCTTCGGTTGACAAATTCTGACTCCTAGCACCAGGTGGCTAAGAGCTTTCCCATGGAAATACGTGAACATCCAGTAATATCTGCTGTTGAATTCTTTGTGTCATTAATGGGAACTGGCATCTTCTGCCATCAACTGTAATTCAAGTAAATGATACTCTCTGTGACAGAAGAAATTAAACTATGTTGTACAGCACATGGCCCAACACAAATTCATGTTTTTCGACATCCCAAGTTACATAAGCAATGTTTTTACAGTCAAGTTTTTTCAGGCAGATTAATTGTTCATGTCAATGCTTGTTTTTTGAGATCTTCTGCTTTCATTACCCAATTTTTCTTACCTCACCAGCATTACTTAGGGCATCTTTTCATAGAAGAGGCTGGTGGAAAGAAGTTCTGAATTTCTTACTTGGTTTGGAAAACCTCTGCATACTTGGCAGTTTGGAAAGTCCGGTGCCTCAGTAAGGAACTGGAAGACTATTTTTAGATAACCCTGTTTTGGAAATCTTGCTTGTAATTTTCTTCCATAATAAAATGTGGTCCATTTAATCTGTTCTGCATAATTTCCGATCATGATACTACTCCTTGTGCATAAATAATTAACTAGACTGTCTGAGGTCATTTGTATCTTTTGCTCTACAGAACAAATGACATAATGACCACTACTCAGGATTAGGGACGAGATGGCCTTAAAGTTTTAATATTGTTGTATTCTTTGTTAGCTGACCTAAACCAAGATGCCGGTAATGGTTTGTTAACCTGCAGAGACAACCATAGATGTTGAAAAAAATGCTAGACGGGTTTGTGTAGCAGTCTAAAACCTCTGTCCGCAAGGTCCTGTGTTAACTGGTCACTGGAACAGCTCATTTAATGAAACCCTTTGACAGTTCAGGTCTTTATTTGATTTGTTTCTCCTCTTCTGCCTGAAAACGGGGCAACCAGTATTTATCTGCTTGACAGGAATGCTTTGGAGGGTAAGGAAAGCCTGTGAAGTGCTTTGAAGTTGCGATGCACAGCAGAGTAACACTTCTATGAATAATATTTTCTGGTCCATTTTTCATGATAGCCAATTAATGTATCAAAAAGAGTAAAACTTTCAGAATCATGGTAGTTGATAGAAAAGCACAGAATATTTATCTTTAAGATGTAATAAAGAAAAGTAACTGATGAGTGTGGCAAAAATCACTTGGAAGAAACATGAGTGAATGTTCATGTTCCCAAATTAATCAGCAACTTCCTTAAGATGGGAGATTTGACTAATTCAGGTCTACTTGCCATAACTATGATATCAGCTAGGTTTCAGTATCTTGAAATGTTTTTTAATTAATTTTCTCCCCCACTTTAACTGGAGGAAAATATATTACTTTTGTGGCGTTAGCACTATGCAAAACCACTCCTGTATGTTCTAGTTGCAGGACTTAACCAAATGCAGTGTGTGGGTGCTTAAATGGATTATGTTTCTTCTTTTACTCTGTCTGCTTGGGTATGTAGAACTGAAAAGAATCCAGATCTGAAAATAGAGAACTGTACAAACCTAAGCAAGCCTTAACAACTCAGCAGTAGAAAACCCCCTGTAAATGCTATTACCAGCTCTGTGTCCACTAGTTTTAGTGTTGAAACAAGAAATCTTAACTAAACCCAGTGCACAGAGGCAATTGTGATTTGAATTTCTGTTTTTCTCAGCTGTAACAGGAGAAAGATCAATATATTTTTATATGAGTAAATCCCACTAGATTGTTGATTAACCCTTTCTGACATTTTTTTGATGCAACTTTTCTTGTAATCAAGAGGTTGACTACATGGCACAGAAAGGCTGAGCCATACACTAGGGTTTTATTACCCATTTAGAGTTCCAGAAGAGTTAAGGAAATGTTTAGGTTAGAAGATTTCCAAAAAAATATAAAATTTTTCAGTGTTGGAGTGTTTTCTTGGTTTTGATCACTTACAGGCTTTTTGACAGTTGCTTAGAATAGAAGTGTAGTATTTAATGCCGAACAGACTGTATCATCCTCAGGTTTGAAGGTTATTTTTTGACTTTTTCATTCTCAGAAGTTTTTGAATAATATTTCATATTTAACCTAAAAACAATTTTTGGCTGAAGAAGATACTCTTTTTTACTAATGTTTTTTGTTACCATAATGAAAATCTGTTACTTGCCTACCTCCGTTGTTTAAATTTGTCATGCTTAAAAATTTGTGGAAACTCTCTATTCTTGAATAAGGATATAAATAGATCTGAATTTGATCTTTCATGAGCTCTAGATTTAATAATTTCATATCGGTTTTGGTGTGTCATTCTCACAATCAGTATGCATAAAGGTGTATGTATGTGTATATCTAGCATATTTGTGTGCTTGTGCATTTAATTGATTTATTCAGCAGCACTTCAATTTGTACGATGATTGTTAAGAACTTCAAGCTTGGTATTCTCTGGGTTCAGTAATTTTAACATAAATAATTCCTTGTTTTAAATTAGCTCTGGTTTTCCACTGGGAAAAGAATAGTATCACCCATATAGAAAATTAGCCTGGGGTTATGCATATCAGAGGAATCAAATCCTTGAGGAATCACTGTGCTCATCATTGTAGAGTGGTATTGTGTATTGGGGGAGAGATTCAAAAGGAGTTGTAGATTGACAAATCAAGTAAAATTCAAGTGACTTTTTTAATGCTGTCAGATTCAAAGTCTTGCTCCTCAAAGTCTTCGATGATACCTGTTTGATTACACTGGTTCCCATCTTTGTACTGCTTTTGGTCTTTCTTGCTCTCATATTATCAGTAGTGTTATTGTTTTACTGACTGTCTGCGAAAATGTCCCTCCCCTCAATATGTCCTCTTACATTTAGAAATTTTACATAATTACTGTCAGATTTTGGTTCCCAAGCTAGATTGATCTGCAGAGTGAACTCTCTGGCCCTTGCAATATTTTTCAATATCTAATTTCTTTTTAAAAAACCCAACCCTGAAAGCAAATATAAAGTTTTTAGATCTCATGCCAGTTGAGAAAACCTTCATTAAATAAACTAATTGCAATGTAGTGGAATTTTACCTGCCAGAATACCTGGCACATTAATTCCAGAAAAAAAGAGTGGTACTTCTTTGTGTCAGTGTTAATTACATTATTTATTGCCTATGTTTTTACGAAATAAAAGTGGGAAAAGTATTTAAAATGAGAACTGTAAATTAAAAAAATCAAATTGAAGAGTGAGCAATGAAACATAGACAAGAAAATGAACAAAATGAATAAAAAAGAAAAGGGGGTAAGTAATTATTTTAGCCTTTCAAAATGGAGCACATTTTCTTAGGAAGTGGTACAAAGGAAATGGGGGTGAGGACAGGACAGGTTGTGCAGGACATCCCTTGTATTCAAGAAGATCCTCAAGTACTTTTGAGTCAAGCATAGGCAACAGAAGTGTTCAAGAATAAAAATGGAAAAGTTCTGAATATTTTTGAAAATAAGGTTTGTGCCTAGATTTGGGACCGCATCTCAAACTGGGCATGCATAGGTGTGTAAGCAAAATGTTTTCCTTCGTTTATGAATTGCTCTGATAGAGGAGGAAAGGCAGAGAAGAAAGTGGGTGAACAAAGCCAGCTTTGTGCCAATAGAGTTGTTGTTTTCTAGGAAACAGCACTTGCCCAGCTTCATTGTCGCTGGGTCACTACTTCTGCAGGTCAGAGAAAATCCACATTTTTATGCTCTATCATAAATTTTAATTGTGTTTGATATAGATGGGAAGTTCAGAATTTTGAATGTAGATGAATTATAGGAATGAAGGTAAAATAGGGGCAAAATGTTTGCTGCTGAGATTCTCTGTGGAACAGTGTTTAATTTCTAGTAATATTAGGTTTTTTTAAAAAGAGAATGTGTTAAAAACCCATTATTTTTCAATGTCATGATGTGTATGATGAAACTTGAAAACCATTAGATTAAAGTGCTAAAGAAATTAAAAATTAAAGATGACATTTCATCTTTAAGCTATCGCTAATACAAAGTAGTGCATCAGAGTGAAATAAAATAAGGAAAATGTGTGGATGAAATTTTGAGTGTTCTGGATTCCATGATTTTTCTACTCTGTGTCTTGTAATTTAGAGTGTTATTTGACTATATATCAAAATTTCCAATTTATGAACAAGCCTTTGTTGTGAACATATACAAGGTACAAGCTTTTGACAATGCAAAACTTAATGATCCACAGCAAGAAAAGTGAGGAAAAGCAAGCAGTAACACATGGAAGTGAATTTACTAATTTCTTCATCATAAAGATAATCATGGTTCTGAAATGCAGTGAAAAAAGATGATGTTGAGATGCTGTGGTTAATGGGGGCCATGTAAAACTGAAGTAGATGGAAGAGAAGAGATGGAAACTTGAGAAGAAATAATCTGTCCAGAGATCTGCTTGCTGCTGTCATTTGAAATTCATAAGGCTTGGTGCTGTGTAGAAATGTAATTTCCTTGGGTTTCCAGGTACGTGGATACTATAAGTGAGCTCCTTCACCATGTTGTAATTATGAGAGAAAAAAAGAACTATTTAGAATCATTAAATACTTAATGTTGGAAAAGACCTATAAGATCATTGAATCCAACTGTTAACCTAGCACTGCCATATTCACCACTAAACCAAGTCCCCAAATGCCACATCTGCATGCTTTCTGAACACTTCTGAAGGTGGTGTTACTTATGGAATCATAGGATAAAGTGGTCTGAAAGAGTCTTCAGGAGATCTCTTGTCCAACCTCACACAGTGTGGCCAGGTCAGACCAGGTTGCTCAGGTACTGACCCAGTTGAATCTTCAAAGTCTCTGAACAAATTAAACAATGTTTTAGGGCAGCTCATTCCACTGGTGGACTGTCCTTACAGGGAAAGGTTTTTACTGTATATCCTGTCGGAACTTCCCTTATTTTACCTCAGGCCCTTTGTTTTCTGTCCTGTCATGCTCTTCCATAAAGACCCTGATTTCATCTCTTCAGTGACCCTCCTCACAAGTGCTAGGGGACTGTTGGTAAGTGCCCTCAAAGCCATCTGTTTTCCAGGCAAAACATGCCTTGTTCCTTCAGTCTCTCCCCACAGGTCTGGTGCTCCAGACCCCAAACAGTCTTGAAACACTCCGCTGAAATTTGCCTCGGTTCGTTGATGTGTTTCTTCTATTTGTGGGTGGGGGTTGTGGTGTTCTGGATGTGGTGTGATGAGTACTGAGCAGAGCAATCGTCCCTTCCCTCTGCTGGCCGTAGTCCTGCTCACACAGCTGAGGAAACTGCTGGCTTTTCCTGCCAGTGGACACTGCTGGCTCACATTCAGCTCCATACACACCAAGACTTTTCACTGGCCTACTTCCTAGCGAGGCCCAGCCTGTATTTTGTATTCCTTCTCAAGTGCAGGACAAGACTTTTGTTCTTGTTGAATTTCAGGAGGTTCCTACTTCTGTCTGAAGACAGGTGCAAGATTTGTCTTCTTCCAGTTCTTGAGGGCCTGTCCTGCTCCTTTCAAAGGTGCCCCTTGCAAGTGAGCGATGTTGGACGCAGCCTGCCAGGTCCCATGGACGCCTATGGGCTGAGTTCTCCTGAGATACCTGAGTCAATCCTCATCCCCTGCTGGGCATCCCCTTCTCCAACTCCGCCTCTCAGTGCTGAGGCCTGGAGGATGTTTTTAGTGAAGACTGGGGGCAAAGAAGGCTTGGAGTACCTCAGCCCTGCCTGTGTGCATGGTCACTAAGTCACCTGCCTCTGTTGCTGTGATCTCTGAAAAATAGGTAATTATTTTTAAACATTCTAATTAAAAGCATGGGCAGTGTTCTGTGAACAAAGGTCAAGGTCTTCCTGGCCTGGTATTTTATTTCTGTTGTTGGGTATTCTGCATGTCTTCAGAGGATCCAGGCTGACATGAATGACGGTGGAATAATCTGTTCGCAAGGAAACTTTCTTTTTCAACTGTTTTAGAAACCCTCTTTTCCTGTGATACAGGAGGGTGTTTATCCTTGATGTCCTTTGGACTATTTTTTAATGTTCTTCTTGACAGAGGTAATGTATTCAGGGGGAGTATATGTCATTAATTTGCAGTGATGGCAATATAAATGGCAGTATATTAATATTTTTCATATTCTGTATTCCCTTCTCAATACATCACAGCATCCTGTTCACTTTTTTTGACCCCTCATGTGTATTGAGCAAATGTCTTCATTGAAGTGCTTGTGATGAATCTTGCATCTTTTTTCCTGAGAGGTTATAACTAATTCAGAACCCATCAGTATGTACAAGTGGCTTTAAATTTGTTCCTTCTAGTGTACCCTACTCTGCACTTTTTTCACAGTGAATTTCATCTGCTGTCAGGTTGTCCAATTACCTAGTTTTTTAAAGGTCCTTCTGGAGTTCCTCACAATCCTTTGTAGTCTTGACTACCCTAAATAGTTCTCTGTAGTCAGCAGATTTCACATTCTTATTACTTATAGCATGTCAGCTTTCAGTTATTAGTAAATATGAATAACTGCGCCTTTCATAGTATTGATCGTTTGGACATGCTTTCTTCATGCACTGGTTATTTTTTCCTCCTTGTTCCTACTTCCAATCATTTAGTTAGTCTTTCAGTCCGTGGCAGGAATGCACCTGTAAATGCCTGGGTCACACTGTGAATACTCTTGGAGACTCATAGTAGCTACCAGGGCTGGTCTCCAAGGTATCCTCTATGAAGTAAGTTAATCTTAGGTGGACTGAATTCCCTTGGAGATCTTCCCCACCCCTCCAGAGCAGTTGTCTTTCAAGACTGCATGTCCAAGTTTTCTAAGTAAATTAATACAAAGAAGCTTCTAGAGAGTCTGTTCAGTCTTCCTTTGCTCACTCTTTTCTTCACTCAGACTGCTATGGATGGGTTCTCAGGGCACTCCTGGTGGGATAAGGAATTCTGTTACACTCCGTATGTTTTGTGACTCTTTGCTTCTGTTGTAGATAATAACCAATGCTCTTTCTGGTTAAAGAGTAAAAATTGTGTACCTCTAATTATGTGGACTGAGCGCAGCTTTGTCCTCGAGGCTGGAAATACGATAATACAGCTGTGTTGTAGCTCTACTCTCTTGATCCTTGCTTCTTTCAGAACTCGTGCTGTGTTTCACAGCCCACCTTTGGGGTTGGAAACTGCTAAGCTTAAGATACTGTTCAGGGAACATGTATTGTGAAAACCTGACGAGTTCTTGGGCACAAAAGGTTTTCAATGGTTCAAGGTTATACTGAGCAAGTAATTGGAAGAGATCTGTTGAGAGTAACAAAACAGGCAATCAGCATCAAGAACAGAATATTCCATCAACTGGAAATAGCCAAGGTGAGGCGAGGACTTTGAGAGGAGGTGGTGTCATATATTCATGCCCAGTTCTGGCTTCTTCAGAGATTGGACACTGAGGACACAGTCGAAAACAGGTGAGAGCTCAGCCTGGTTCTGCATCAGCTCAGCTGCTCTTAAATTCTTAGAAATTATAAAAATATTAATCCAAACTTCATGCGGTCTGTGGAGCACATGATATTGGAACATTCAAAACAGGATCTTTTTCTTCTGCTTGACCTTCAAATACTGTCTCTATTTCTGCTGTGAGAGTCATATGATGACAGATGGGCTGTAAGTAGGGTCAAATTTGCAAAAGGTTTTGAAACTGGGGAAGGCTCTTGGTCCTGAATGGAGTAGACAGTTGAATTTGTCAAATTTCACCCTCTTTAATCATCCTCTGACAACACCAATATGATGGAGAGTTGTCTGTTCCAGGTATTATTAATTGTGATGGATAGTGATACCAAGAAAAATTTTAGCTTCCTGGCCAATTGCTTTAAGCCAGCTGTTGATAGTCACAGGCACAGAGGTCCTGCTGGAAACTGTACTTCCAGAACCTTACTTATATGATGTAGTTGACTGTTTTGGGGACTTTGTTCACCCTTGTAATCTGTTTTTACACTCAATGTGGTGAAGTTTGGGTTTGTCTATTGCTTTTCTTCTAATTAGGATTTTTTCTTCTTTTTGTGCTTTATTATTTAGCCATACTATTTTGTTCTTGACTTTTTACTCTATATATATGTATATGTATATTAAAAAAAAATAGATAAAAGCCCCTTGTGACTCTAATAAGGTACTTTTTAGTAGATTTCTAAGGATTTTAATTTCCTAACTCTCCCCTTTAGGCTTTACCTAATTTTCTCGTTTAGGAAAAAAAGCCTCTCTCATACTTAAAGTTTAATGCACCATCTCTTGATGTGATGACTCTGATAGGGATCCAATTTAATTACATTCTGACCACTGCTACTTAATGGCTAAATCTTACTTCCCGAACTAGTTCCACTGTGTTACAAGAAACACATATTTTGTGATTTCTGTGAGCTCCACAGTGGGTTTCCATAGAAAGAAATAAGTTTGTGGCATTGAGAGTATTTTTCTTTGCTCTTTAACCTAATGTGACACTTAGCCAGTTGGCAGTCATGTAGCTGAGGATGTTCATTGTGCCTTTTGCAACTGATACTGTTTGTGGGCACCCACGGCTGCCAAACACATTTGAATTGCAGTTCTGGCTTCCCCTCCAAAGTCAAAGGGGAGTGCAGAGCCAGTATTTTCCCACATCAAGCAATGAGGGCTTTGTTCTTCTTGTCTACATGAGGACAAGATATGAATTTGAAGTCACAGTTCTCTTGCTCTTTATATGAAGCCAGTTTTTTTAGCCTCTTGTGTTTAGAAAAGAGAGAAGGTCTGGTGCTTAAGACTCCGATGATGAATCTTCCTCCTGCTCTGCTTCAGGGCAGGCTTCTGTCGAGCTGGGGCTCTCATGCAAGTAAAACAGGGTATTTCCAAGATCTGGTATAAAGATGTACAAAGGGATTTCAAATATAGGTGCCAGTTTCAGATTTCTTCATTTTCCTGTCCCTACCCTGGTGGTGTCTCTGATGGTGTCTCTGAGAAGGTATTCTTGAATCCACAAAAGTCCTGTATTTCTGAAGAACATTTCATCCCATCTACCTATATTTTTGTTCATATCTGAGAGGAGAGTGAGGCCCTTCTTTCTTTTTAAGAAGCTTCTTTACTCCTTGCCTCAATTTCTTTAAGTGTAATCATGCTGATAAAACGCATTGCTTTTTATGGTGGCTGGTACATTGTCATAAACTCCTGATTGTTGCAGTAGTTAGTGATGCTTACTTGGGTTTCTGATCTTCTGATGCACATCAGAAGGCTAGGAAAGCTGGTGGTCCATAGGTCAGTTGGGCAGCATGAGCCTTCACTGCCAAAACACCACAATGTATCAGCAGATGAATTTCATAATTCTTCATAACACCTTTTCTTGCCCCTTTTTCCTAAACCTTAGTGCTGTACAATGGTATTTGTTAGGTCAGATGATGTACTTTGCTTCAAAACATTAATATGGGAAAAAATGAACAATTGTGATTAAAATTGATTTTTTCCTTTGGGAAGTTAGAATAAAAAATGGTTACCTGCTCATTTACGAAACAGATTTATTCTGTTGACATGGAGGCTTGTTTGAAATGTAATTGAATTTCTGTTACCTAATGGAAAGTGACAGTTAACAGTATTTATTTTCCATTTGTGTCTCAGTAGATAACATAACACAATTTTGATTTGTAGTTAGCTTTGGAATCCGAGATTGTTCTATCTCTGTAATTGAAAAGATGGGAGCACGATGGCCTATTACAATTCTGGTTTTGTTTTTTTACACCAGTAAAGGCAACATTAATACAGTAAACAGCATCTATTCCAGCTTAATAGTTGTACTGAGATGTTATTTTTGCATCCTGCCTTTCTCATTAGAAACTGCCACATCATGATCTGGATTGATAATTCTTCCATTTAGACACTCTGCAGCAGCTAATTTCTATGAGCTATGCCTCCCTTTTCTTGCCCACCTCAAAATAACTTTTTTACCTTTCAGCCAGAACACTGTTCCTAGCCGTAATATTACAATTATAATCTTCATATGTTTCTTTTGCAATTTATTTTTATGATATGTATCTTGCTCACTTTTTGTGGTAAATGCTGTCACTCCACACCTAGAGGACAGTCCCAGGATCAGGCCTGGCCAGCATGAGTTCGTGAAAGGCAAGTTCTGCTTGACCAACCTGGTCTCATTCTGTTACAGGGTGACCCACTTAATGGGTGAGGGAAAGGCTGTGGATGTTGTCTAGCTGGACGTCAGTAAGTCTTGACATCATTTTGCACTGCGTTCTCCTGGGGAAATTAGCTGCCTAGATGGGTGCACTGTTTGCTAGTAGAAAACTGGCTGGATGGCTGGGCCCAGGGAGTGGTGGCGAGTTAATCTGAGTTTGTTCTGTCTCTGGTTGAAACGATGGGAGCACAATGGCCTAACACACTTCTGGTTTTGTCTGGTGATTGTCCCCGTGTACTTGGCACTGGTGAGGCCATACCTCGAATCCTGTGTTCAGTTCTGGTCCCCTCACAGCGAGAAAGATGCTGAGGTGCTGGAGTGAGTCCAGAGAAGGGCAACAAAGCTGGTGAAGGGTCTGGAGCACGAGTCCTACAAGGAGCAGCTGAGGGAGCTGGCATTGTTTAGCCTGGAGAAAAGGAAGTTCAGGAGGGACCTTATCGCTCTCTAGGATAACCTGAAAGGAGGTGGTAGTGAGGAGAGGGTCAGTCTTTTCTTCCAGATAACAAGAATTAGGACAAGAAGAAAACCCCTGAAATTGCACCAGAGGGGGCCAAGATCGGATATTAGGAAAAATTTCTTCACTGAAAGGGTGGTCAGGTATTGGAACAGGACACCCAGGGAAGTGGTGGAATCACTGTCTTTGGAAGTGTTTTAAAGGTGTATGGATGTGGCACTTGTGGCATGTGTAGGGGTAAACACGGTGGTGCTGGGCTAACAGGCTCAGTGATCTTTTCCAACCTTAACCTTTCCTCGTGGTCTTTTCCAGCCTTAACAATGCCATGACAGCCATTGCTTCAGCATTAATGTTAAAAGTAGTAGGTGACAACTTGGTTCTTGTATTATTACATGCCTTATGCTGCAATTTCCCTGCTGCTTTTTTTTTAGAGTTCTGCTTACCCCTAAATGATTAGGCAGCTTCTTCACACAAAGGAAGCTATTTCCCTTTGAAGCCAACATCTACCCATTCCTACTGGTTCTCCTAAATCTGGTGGCACTGAAGGAGAAACATTTTTTGGAGAGGCAGTTGTCTTTCCTTTGTCATGATGAAACCTTTGCTGTCAAGGCCTGGTCACCATTTACTTGCCTTGTAACTTGCATAGTTGTTACCACGTTTGTGAAAGAATCTAAGGTGAGCGTTATGTAGCTGGACCAAATATTGTGGAGGAGCTTGTTTGCTCCTAAGTGCAGAAGAACAGTCAAGATGACGTGTTTGATCTCAGATGGTGCGAGGTGGTGCGTCTTCAAGAGGAGAAGGTGGCTGTCACAGCACAGCCTCCATTCACCCAACTTGCTTTCCAGATGGGCCAGAAGCAGGACAGTAACCACTCACATTGGTTTATGAGCTTCCACTGCCAGTTTTGGTACACTATTTTAAACTTGTAAGTTTTAAAACAGTAGTTGTGCACTGTCCTATTACAGCATTTGGGACGGGGTATGATTCAGATCATATTTTTGGTTATGTGCTCAGGAGTTATGTGCTCATGAATTCAAGCTTTTTATAGTGTATCAGATATAACAACTATTAATTATTTTCCCACCAGCTTTTTTTCTTTGAGCTGATGAATAAATTAAGAAGTCAGGTTTTTATGAGTCTTGAGTCTTAAGTTGATTCAGGAAGAGAAAATAGAAACGTGGTACTGTGGTTTTAAAATGGAAACTGAGTAGAGCTTCTATGTATCAGTAACGTGCTATCAAGAAGGGTTGTTTCATTTGGATTATTTTAAGGGATTGTGTGCACGAAAGCCGCAGAAAATGGATACGGATTTTTGAAAATCCAGAAATAGTTCCTGAAAATAGAGAAGCATTATGTTCTACAGCTCTTGCCTTTAGGTTTTTAAGTTTTAATTCAAACAAAAGAGTGCATATTTTTGAAGTGTACTTCATTAAAACCTCAGTGATTTCTGATATGAGCTTCGCAGAACTTGAGTTTATTTATTCAATAAATAGATGAAATCATAAATAACAACAGTGCATAAGATAGCCTAAATTGACAAAAACCAAATTAATCTGAGCATAGGACTTGCTGCATTGAATATGAACAAAAAAGTATTTCAATAAGAAGCATGAAATGTGTCATATTTTCAGAGCAGCCTTTAGCTGCTCTGCAGTACTCATAAACCACAGATTTCATCCTTGTCCATTGGTTGGCTTAAAATAGTTGTAATTTCAGACTTCCTCTGGATAAGGACTTACAATTGAACAATTACTTAATAAACCATTTGTAATTGTACTATTCAATGTGTAAATATGCAATCTGAAGTGATAGATATCCAAACCTGTAATGGCTAAATATTTCAAGACATTTTAATGAGATCTGGAGTGGACATTTCAGTGGGTATTTCCATGCATACTTCTTTACATATGCAAAAATACATGTATGCATACAGGGGTACACATATATATGTGTGTATATAGATGGGTGTGTGCATGCATAAATCAGGGAGCCTGTTACAACATTAGTTATCAGGTACAGATGATAATCAACTGATGAGCACACATATTTTCAGTGGTATAGTGTGGCTGCCATATGGGTGAGAGAGCTTTTTCACAGACACAAAAGCTTAATGTTCTGTACTGTTTTGTACTGAAAACATTAAAGTTAATGCAACATGGAATTTGTAAACTTTGAAGGTTTAGAGGGCTGTCACTTCTTTCCTCTCCAGTTCCGCAGATACTCAGCAGTCCGTGGCAGCAAGGTTTTTCCATATTCATTTTTTTTTTAACCCTAAGTTACAACTGTATGCTGACCTTTATTGACCTCTTCTACATGCCATATTCTAATTATCCAGTCTGGAAGAGACTTTCTACTGATTTTGTAAATAGCTGAAACATAAAGTAATTTACAAAGCATTTTGTGAAATAAGTGATCTTTTCCTGGAGGGGTGGAATTTGAGTAGGCTTTATGTGGAAAATTTTGTGTGCGAAATACACAGCAAATACCCTATGTGAGAAGGAAATAGAGAGTGTATAAATGCTGTTTTGTCAGTTGTTTATATTTAATTGGTACATTCCTGCAGGAACTGCCCTGATCTCTGTTGATAATTGTGTAAAACAAGTTTTAGGCATGAATGTGTGCTTCAAAATAGCTGTGCTGTGTAGCAGAAATGAAAAAATGTCTTAGAAGTAACTAGATCTGTGGAAAAACTTCCAATAGAGAGAAATAAAAAGCTGGAATCACTTAGTTTTGAGCAGAGATTAATGGTAGAAGCCGTAGGAAATAATAGTATAAGAAAAGCCTGGGGAGATTCCTTATTTACCTCTTTCTTCATCATCTCAGAATGATGAGAGGAGGGAAGCATCCTACTGGAATTAACGTATTTATCTAGGTATTTATTCATCACTGTACAATTTGACTTGTCAGTGTGTTAATAGTTTTATTTTTATATTGCAGTTGTCAAGGAGGGAAGTGTAATTATTGCCGTTTTAAAGGGCAGTGTCTTGTGCAGGATATCAGAAGCCTGTTCCTCAATCCACATGCTCACTGCTGGTATGGTTTTATTCTGAGACATATCCATTTCAAGTAAAATTTAATAAATATAAAATAGGTAATGTTAGCATATGCACTTGTATATTTTGCACCTCAAGCAATGAAGGTATAGGCCTTTGTTTCCCTGACTATTATAATGGTTGCTTAGCTGGAGAGAAGGGTACGTGGTGTACAGAGACATCTTTGAGGAGTTCTTGCAATAGGATGGATAGCACTGGAAACCGGTTGTGGCTCAAGATCTTCCTGAAGAGTGCTGAGCTCCTTTTGTTGCACACGTTCATGGCTCTCTGCTGAGTGTTCTCTTGTGTGCTTCTTTTCCAGGGAAGTAATCATGGTGAAAGTGGCTCAGTCAGTGACATGGGCTGAATGACATTAATAAAGTTTCGAATTATATCTGGTGTACTTATTAAATTGAGACTGTTATCTGTAGTGTATCCACCATAGTGGGAAAAAAACTACATATGGATGAACTTAATCTGCTCATTGGTTTGTGGACATGTTGTTCCCAGAGATGATGCAGATTCACAGGATGTCCATTAGCAGGATTTTTGTGCTTAGTCTTCTGAATAGGCTGTAAAATCAGAGGTGGAAGGACTCCTTTTGACTAAGCAGTTGGTGTGGCTTGTGTATAGTATTTCTTCTAGCAGATACGTGGAATCTGCTGCATTTTAGATATGTACTCCTGATGCAGAGGCAAATGTGGCCCACCAGTTAAAACACCCATTCCTTTCACTTTCGTCCTCTTTACCATAAACAGCTTTGTCAGTGATAGTGCTGTTAGGAGTCAGATGAACTGGGCTGCAGATGAGCCCATGTGAGATGATGCCAAGCCCCCAGTCCAGGGATACATCCCAGTTTGGCTGGGGGAAGGTTCAGCTCTTGTTGTCCTCTTGTTTGTCTGTCTCCTATGTTATTTCTCCCTCCTGACCCATCTCACACATCACATAGAGTAAACTGAAACTGAAGCACAGGGGAATAAACTCAGAGATTGGAATGGATTTGCTCTCTCCTTCCCATTCTATTCCTGTCTACCACAGAGAGGGCTGCTGTCCTCCCAGCTTCCCTCATCTTCCCTGCAAAAGGGCAGGGGGTGATGATTTTAAATTAAAAGAGGGTGGGTTAAATGTAAGGAAGACATTTTTTACAATGAGAGTGGCAAAACACTGGAACAGTTTGCTGAGAGGGATGGTCCCAACTCTGGAAACATTCCAGGTCAGACTGGATGGGGCTCTGAGCAACCCGATCTAGTTGAAGATGTCTCTGCTCATTGCCAGGGAGTTGAGTCAAAGTATCTGTAAAACATGCAGTCATCCAAAAGTTGTGCTTTTATGTTGTCCTAGAAGTGCTTTAGATTACACACTGGAAAAAATTGGTGATAGGGATTCCTGTCTGAGATCTTGCCTATTAAAAATGTCTGCCCTTCCATTTGTAAGGTACATAGGGGGATGTGCCTGAAATGAAGGGAAATTTGTGGAAAGGTTTACTACACACATTGTTAGTATTAAGTGCTTGTACATATAAATGCATTTTATTGCAGAGGTTTCAGTGAATACTGTGAGCAGGTATGCTTTGAAACACAGTAGTAAGCCATCTTCTGACAGGGCCTGAAGTTTCTACATGCATTACTTTTGTTCTCTGAAATTTTTATTATAAGCTCAGCAGCATAAAAGTAGTGGTGGATGCCAGCTCCAGTTTTGATGTGCTGTGCTGAGCTACAAAGAGGTTTCTAGAGGGAGACTTCACTTAACTGTGCTCAGACTGGAAAGCAAAACTGATGCTCCCCAAGTGTTGGATCCAGATCAGCAGGAGTTTCAGAGCAGAAATGAGGCACTAGGGAGTGGAAGGCTCCTTTAAAAAACCCCACAACACAAGCCAGAAACAAAGAAAAAGCCTGTTGAGAACATCACTGTGAATACTCCAGCTAGACAGTGTTGAAGACTAGAAAATCTGTTTGGAAGAATGGAAATAAATGTGGGGAGGTGTTAGGGGTAATAATGTAATTGCAGGGAATTCTAAGTTGCTGCTTTCAAACTCTTACTTTAGTGCCTTTTCTTTCAGGGAACTTTCTCGTGGTTTAAAAACCAAATCTACAAAAAAATGTATTCGATCCCAACAGCCCTATTTTACATGTCTGCAGTGCTTTTGAAATATTTTATTTAGCAATTCCCATATCAAATATATGTACTACAATGTCCTTAATTTTCTACTGAAATCCCAAATCATGTATTTGGAAGGTGTTTCTGTAATAGCTTTAAACTGCTAAAAACTGCATCTAGGATTGATACGTATTTCAGATTCTTTGTATAAGAGTTTACTTTCTGTAAGCTTAACACTATACAAGGCACAATATGGAGTTTATTGGCCCAGCACAGAGTTTGGTAGAGCAGGGGCAGTGTCTGAGTAGAATAATTTTTAAGTTTAAAAAATGATATATTTATTTTTAAATTACATGGCTGGATGTGTTGTGATCCCAGGAGGGACTCTGATAATTAAAGTACAGGGAAGTTAGTTGAGGTATGTAAAACTTCTCATTGTAACAGCATGTCATATTGTTTGCCAAACCTCACCTATAGTTACAGTGACGTGTCTTGGTAGGACAAAAGCTGTAAGTATTGTCAGCAGTCACTTTGCTTTCAATTGGGAAAGCAAAGATTTGGTTGAAGGCATGTATTTTTGAGACCGCTGGTGCTTGAAACTGTGGAAATGGCAAAACATTTCTGATAGCTTTTTTTACTATATAATTCAATATAGTTATTTTTCAGTACAGGAATACAAGCAAGAAAAGAATACTGGGAAAAAGAAAAAGCGTACTAGAATAATGTGATTTAAACTCTGACAGTGTACCATCATTTGCAGCTGATAATGCTAATGAAAATTTTGGAGACACTGTTCTGCTTACAGAATAATGGAAGATGAGAATGAATATATGCTTCCGGCTAATTGAGATGCTCATAATTCTGTGATTCCATATAGCAGGAGAGAGTACACTGCATGTCATTCACCAGCTGCTTTTAAAAGTGTGTAAAAGGAACAATTTTCACTCGCTTTTCTGCAAGTGACAACAGAGTTTTAAAATTGCAGGAGATATGTCAGTTTGCCAACCTTTATGTGAGGGTAGCTTGCATCGAATAGCTGAGGACAAGTATTTGGCTACAAATGCATCTGTTGTTTGAAAACACATAGCAGCAAAACAAAATGGTGAAAGGGATTTCATTTATTAGCATACATGAGGCAGCTCTCAAATAAATACCTTTGTCACAGTTTGATGCTGGCAAACAGAACTACCTGAACTTAATTAAGTTTCTCTGAAAATATGGGAATTATTCCTAAACATTAGTAACAGTGAAATTTGACAGAAATTTGCATTTGTTTGAATGAAAAAAAGCTTTGTACCGACTAATTCAGTAACTGTGTCTGTACTTCAAGACTTGATATTAAGAAATGGCTAAATATTCGGTCTCCAGATCTCATGTCTCTCAAATTCTTACAAATTATGGAGATTATTGTGCCAGCAAATGCAGCATTGAATAATATATATCCTATGTATTGGTAGATTAGAACTGATGGTAAAAGAATGGTAAATACTCTTTCCAGTAAGAATTATCTTGAGGTTAAAATGTTTGTCTATAAAGGGATCTAGGAATTGACCAAAAATAAGGGAGAGGCATTAAAATTTATAAAAGTTGACATTTGAAAGAATAAATAAGAGGTTATTAGAACTGAATTGTTCTTTTGAAAGTAGTGGAGTGGTCAGTAATCTTAAAGTGACCATGTTGGTCGTTGTGGCTGGAGTGAAGCCTGGTAATGCAGGATGGGTGGTGATGGCCACGAGGAAGCTCCGCATCTGCCTTTACATCCACATGTCACAGGTGCAAGTGTTGCCTATCCAGTATTCCCGGCTGAAGCAACAATGCTAGCTGGGGTTGTTTGAGATCAATGCAAAGTGGACACTCAGTCATGTTGTTCCCAGGTGGTTGTAAAATAATCTGTAGCAGCCCTGTAGTATTTTCTCAGTGAGTAAAATTGAATTTGTATGACTATTAGAAATTAGTCTGGTAAGGGTCAGTATCTAGGAGCTTCAGATTCACCCGTTTGTTTTCTCTGGCTTCTGCGTGTGGATGAATGGGATGCGGCCCTTCCAGCTTCAGAATAACTGTGGGACCAGAGTGTTATTTGTGATATGATAACTGCTCTTTTTATGTAGGGAGACAGGCAGAGGGAAAAAAAAAGCCTGTTGACAGGCAGCTGAACTACGTTTCTATCAGCAGTGTAATGTCTATGCTCCCAGTCTGCCTTGGTCCTCCATAGGTAGCATCTGACCATCAGTTCCCACTGACTCCCTCATTTCATCCCTTGCTGCATCCCTTGTCTTTATCTAAAGTGTAGGGAACTGGAAGCCAGAACTGCAGTGGAGGTCAGGCACCAGTGGGGTGGTCAGATGCTGCCTATGCTCATTGGTCCTATCCTTGGTTACTTATGCACTCTTCAGGTAGTTCCACAGGTGTATAGCCAGTATTAATAGCTTACAGGAAACTGATGTAACTGGTCCGGTGGTGAGAGAAGGATCAATGGCTGATGTAACGTCTCTAATTTTCAGCAATTTCTGTTGTAAACCTATCTCTTCTGATCCTCTTAACTGTACAGTTTGTTAAGGTGTAGGTAAAGAGTGGTGTTTTTAAATCAGAAGTTACTGTTTGCCCTTTTTTTCCCCCCAGTGAAAAAATAAAGTCAAACCCAGAAATGTATTCGGCTTTCAGAACCCATATTAGGAAAAAAAATAAGATGAGATATATTGAGGTTTGATTGCACGGAACAACTTTTGAGATTACCTTTCAATTTTGACTTACTCTACTGTGTATGAGTACGTGTTTCTGTACATGTAGCAATGTACAGTATTACGCTGTTAATGCATAACTATGAAGAACAGTGTTCCAGATTATAGTATAATGCTGCTAATTTTTTTGATGAAGTATTTGCAGCATGTAAAATTAGTGGAATGTTTATTATGAAATTGTAATTGAAGCCCAACACCAGAAGGCTTTGTTAAGACAGAAGCAGGAGTCTTTTCTGTAGCAAATCAGTGGTATGAAATGAAAAAAGTTTGATAGAACAGGGCAGTTCAGTAACACTCTGGTGTCGGCTTAATACAAAAGGCTCATTCCACAGTAGTCAGATGGTATCAGGCCATTTAAGCATTCAAAGCTGAAGTGCATTTTGGTATAACAATATATTGCTAGTGCTTTGACGATGGATTTCTTCTTGAGAACAACAACCATTGGTGAATATGAATATACCAGCATGTTTGTTTTAAATGATACAGATACACAAATTAAAAAAAAGAGTAAATGTGGACTTGGATCTTTATAGAAAATATTTGTCATTCTGAGAACTGCCCACTTTTGTTCTTCTTTAGGGAAAAAATAACTTCCATTTTAAAATCAAATTGGATTTGCTCATTCGTTTATCTGTTCCAAAACTCTTGACCTGAGCTGTGCAGTCCTGAGATTCAGAACAGCCTACAGTATTAATGAAGGAAAATCTTGGAAAATGTTCAAACAATGAAAGTGCATGAATTCAACTTACTGTGAAGAGTTTAAGGGATGCATTTTATGTGTGTAAATGTATTGATTACTTATATATTAAGTGTCATTAAAGCTTCACAAGTCAGTACCATTCATTGAGCAGAACTTGTAATTTTTAGTTTGTTTTGAACCTACATTTTTATACGAATATACGAAGGGTATAGCATGTAGCAGTTGGTTTATTTCCTAGCCAGATAAGATTGATCTTGTGAGATACTTAACACCTACCCATCCCATTGATCTTGTAGGTGACAAACATGCTTCATGGAATTACTAGCAATTGAAAGGATATGCTGTGCTCTTGCAGTTACTTATAATGAAGTCAGTGGGATCTTCTGAGTGCTCAGTACTTTCTGAAATCAGGTCATATCTTTAGATTTCTATATAAGGATTTTCAAAAGGACCTTGGCTCCATGACTTTGTCAGGTCAGAGCCCAAATCTGTTATTCCTTTCTCAGCAGCTTTGAGGATCCTTTCATTTTTTTTTTCATCATTTGCTTTCCTGAGTTTCTGGTGAGATCAGCCAATGGCAGCCAAACCATCACAGGACAAAAGATGTAAGGATCCATCTACCCCTTCTAAGGATCCATCTAACTGTGCCTCTCAGTTCTGTTATTTCCTGGCTCTTTCATTTAACTTTTCATATTTGCCCATGTACAGCAATCTTACTTGTCACTGCATGTTCATAAAACACTCAGTGCGCCACTTAAATTGCCCTCTATCGTGCTCTAATTCTCAAATATTAAAAATAATAATTCTTGAGCCTGTTTTTAGGTAGGATGTTATATAAACAGCAGTGCTGCTAGTATAGTGGCTAGAGACTGATTTAAATCTTTTCCTTACCATATATTGCTCCTACTTCTGAAACATTGGGTCATTTTTGCTCTAGGTAACTGCTTTGAATTCCATCTGAATACCAGAATAATAGCTGAATAACATAAATGAACATATTTTCCTTGCTATCAGGATGCAAAATTCCCCAAGTAAAGAGTCAACTTTTGAAGATAAACCTGTGCCCCAGTATCGTCAGAGCTGTGAAACACTAATTATCTGTGTATGCATGTGCAGGTCAGATATCTGTGCATGCACATCTGCTATTTGCATGCCTAAGTTAGGCTAGCCCAGTTGCACATGCCTGACTTGAAAAATCTGCCCTGTAGTTATTAGATGTCATACATTTTTCTGGCACATTATGCAACACAGGGGCCTAAACTCTTGTCCCCCATCCAAGACACAAGCACAGATACATGCTCTCCAGAGGTCTGTGTCCACCAAGGAGGAGTGCTTTATTTTCTTTGTAGGTGTTTTCCATTTGGAGCAGGTGTGAGAAATCAGGTATGTTTCGGCTCCCTTTACCACAGACACAAGAAGCAGATGGCTTAGGTTGGTGCTTGCTGAACATATGGAGCAAACACACTGCTTACCAAGCTAGAACCTCCGCTGCAGTAGCCAGTGCTTTCTGCTTGCCATTTGGCTGTGAATGCTTATTATGTATTAAGACTATTGCGTCCTTTCTTCATGCTGTGTTGTTCAATGCCCTTTTCCCTTTGGCTCTTTCCTCCTCTGTCTTACACTCTTTTCTTTGCTGCAGTCTCCTTTATTTTGTTCCTCAACTAAGTAGATGCTTACTTTTTGACTGTAGGGATTACGTGGTGCCATGTTGCTAACAGAAAGGGGCATGACTCAAGTTTTCTTCAGTGTCTGCTTCTAAGGCTAAAGGATGAAAAAAACCCCCACGATATAAAAAGGATAACAAGCATACCTGCTAATATTTGGAAGTTGGACGCAGGAGTACCAGAGTATAGTAGACAGCATCAAAATCTTCCTCTTTTAAACTCAGCAGCCTTTGGGGGAAAAGAAAAGTAAAAGCAGTGAAAACATTCATAAAGCCAGTAAAACAGAAGTACGTGATTTTAAGCTGTGAACTCAAACTCATTGACTAAATTCTTTTGTAAGTCCACGTCTAAAAATCTAAAGATGTGGTAGGATTTTGAGGCAATCCGTTCGCTTCGGTGGGAGTTCCTTGGCCCTCAGCACCACTTACTGTAAATCAGTCTGATTGATTGGAGTCTGAACCATGAGTATTAGTGCTTGAGGCACCCACTGATGAAAAACCTGGACTCTGTTATTACCAGATATTTCTCTGCTGAAATAGTGCTGTGATTGGTATGTTGGGCAAGATGTTCTCCTGAGGTTCCTGCCTTTCTGCAGTCCTTAAATATTTGGAAGAGTTGAGAGAGAATAGCAGAGAGTGGCCTCAGGCCATGGTGTAGAACTTGATGGGATGCATTTGGTCCTTGGGCCATATTTGCCTGGTTTTTTTTACTTAAAAGAAAATCCCCAGTAAATCTGGCTATTAATGGATGTCTTAAAATCAAATGAGAAAAAGTTGGCAAGGAAATGGTAAGGCAGTGAAAGTTCTGAGCCCTACTCTCCTCCAGCAGCAGTAAATACGGGAGCATTTCCTGTGGGAAGGGCTGATGAAGGTGCAGGAGCTGAACTGACTGAGGGCTGGCTTTGTGGGTTCAGAGCTGCACCCCTTCAACTCATATGCCAGTGTTTGCTCCTGGGAGGACTGGCTCACCTGTACACTTTTATCTCCCTGACAGAGTGGCCTCATGTACTGTGCACATATGCTGGAGACCTGATTTATAATTAAGAGCAGCTGGCCATGCTGCTGTCCAAAATAATTTCCCCTAGTGAAGGATCAGTGAAGAAAAATGCAGACAGGTTTTAGCCTTTTGTTGAAAGAAAGAAGAGGAGCCTTCATGCTGTGCATGGCTGGGGGAAGTTTATTGCTTGCCTGAAGGACCAAGAGCTGAGGATCTTCCATTTTATGAGTCCCTCCTGTGCTGTACCCTTGGTGAAAAAAAGAAGTTAAAGTTGCCTAAAGACAGCTTATGGGGATTCCCTGTATAATTATTTAATGTGTTCTGCGGACTGCTTCCGCCCTGGTAGACTTCAGAAATGCAAGCAGCAAAAAGACGGTAAAGAAACACAAAACAAACAAAAAAAGGCTCCCCCACCTTCCACTTTTGCCTCCATTTCCCCTGATGTGTTTGGCACTTCTCTAGGATGTCAAGTAAGTTAATAACCTGAGCATTATTTTTATAAAGCTGATGGGAAAAGATTTTACACCAAGTCTGTTATGGCTTACTGTACTCAAATGGAGTCCATGCATAATGTTTATTTTTAATAAGTATAAGGGAAGTTAATCTCATATTACAGGTTTTTTCCCTCTCAAATATGTATTTTTAAACTAAGTAAAGCATATACAATAAGCAAGATGTCTAGAAACATTTTTGGGTGGTCCACTTGTAATGGCTCCTGCTGCAACCTTACCGAGAGATGGGAGTGCAAAGCCTGTCCTTGTCAGTGCTCTGCCACTTTCCTGGCTGTATGTAGACAAACTTTACTTTCTTGCCTTTCTGTCTCCGAAGCAGTACAGAAGATGTGGGAAGAGAATGGGGCTGTCAGAGTCCAACTCTTCTCAGGGAAGAGTCCTCTGGAGAAATGAAATGGAGAAGACTAGTCCTGGGGGCTGTTGCATTTCTTCGCACCCTTGCCCATGCCTCCACTGCGTGATTACTGTGATCCTGGAGAGCAGGCTCTTTGGCCTCCTGTTTCTTTTCTTAGCTGAAACAAAACCTGCCACAGGGTATGTGAGCATAGGAGTGGCAGAGGGGAGCTCCTGCTGCCATTGGGGCTGGCTACTGTGTGGCTTCAGGGAGGCAGCAGCACGGGCCTGCCAATCCTGTGGCCTTTAGGGGCTGGTGGAGGATGTGAGGGAACATCACAGGAGGGCAAGTACTTGACAAGCCTTTGACCTCCTGAAGGAAGATAACGATAAACTAGTTTTTTAGAGAAACCTTAGGAACATATTCGTAGGGAGCAGGATGTAGTGTCTCTCTAATCAGTGATTGTGTAGAATATGTGTTTCTGATAAGGAACTGCAGGTTTTTGGAGAAAAGTGAAGAGGAATTATCTATTGTCACTCTCTGACTTGTCCTGGACAGCAGCCTTTCATCTTCTTTTGAGAATTTTTACTCAAGAGTAAATACTATTGCAGGAGAGGTGTGATTGTTAAACTCAACCAGGCATATCCTGTGCCCTCCAACACAGTGACACCATCGAGGGTAGCAGAGTTGACCAGTTTCTGTCTTTGTGTTCTGGATTTCCAAATAGGTGAATTTCACCTACTCTGTGGCTGGGTGCACCTAAGCACACAGAAACAAATGGTGTGAACGAGATAATCACATTTTCATAGCAGCCTCAGTACAACTTTCCACCTAGAGTGAACTGTGTATCTAAATGAAGGAATTTAACTACTCAAGAGGGTTAAATCAACATATATATAGTTTCTTCTACATATATGTATATATATTTATATATTTATATATTTATATATTTATATAAAAT
>VZTD01003639.1:3775538-3916192 GCA_013397725.1 Rhagologus leucostigma | reverse complement strand
TTATATATTTATATAAAATATATTTATATATTTATTTGTTCTTGTGGTGTGTGCTACTGATGCCCCATTACAATCACCAGAGCATGATGGTCAGAGACTGTCTCTGGTCTCTTAAATGCCAGGTGGAGACTGAAAGTCTGGATTGCAGCACAGCTCAAGTTAAGCAACAAGGTTATGCATTTGCTGTAATATGATTTATGCAGGCCTCCACAGTGGGTATTAAGTTGACTAAGAATGGACGCTATCCTTTTCCTGGGCATTCAGCTCTGCCATATAAATACGCTATTCAGGTCTACTGAATTTTTATAAACTGCTCTTTTGCCAGAATAGCTAACAGGGCTTATCCAGCAACGACATTTCAATAGCAAAATGTTTTGTGAATGATTTTAGCCTATTTGTTTTCTCTCCTGCTGGGATTCTAAATATTTTTACAAAACTATATTTGAGAGAGGTATTCACTTAGAAGGTCTTAGAAAAGGCAAATTAGGAGGTAAATTTTATATTCACTGATGTAGTCTATTTTCATTAAGTTGAAAGTTACGATGCATGTATGACTGTGTTTATATTAAAACGGTATGTTTAGAAATACTGCTACAAAGCTCAATTCTTCAATTGAGTTAAAAAAAGGAGCTGTTAAAGGTGGCTGATGAGGAGGCAGCAGTTTGTCCACCAGTTACATGCTGCTGTACTGTGGAACTAATAGCATTAATACAAGAAGCATTTTCAGCTTGCACATCTAATGTAAAATACTAGATTTGGTCATAATTGAATTCTGAAACAAACAGTCCAATTACTAAGGCACTGTAGCTTTTGTTCATGTGATGGGCAGACAACAGTTCTTGCTTGTACCTGTCCCTAGTGATTATTATTACGCGTACTTAAAGTTCCTCTTTATTTTTTCCATTTTCATAAAAACTGCATTATGATGTGACATATCTTTTCCAGATATTTTGCTTGAATAAATAAGTAGGATATTAAATTCAACTAGGGTATTAGATTATAAATTAGTTCTGTAACAGCCGTCATAATGTTATTTAGATTTTCAGTTTACACAGACCTTGTAGCAACTCCCAAGAGCTATGCTACAGAATTAGGGGAAGATGTGAGTTGATGTAAGAAAATTGGTTTTGGTAATATGCTGATGTCAGTAGAGTTTTTCTGTGTGGAAAGATATTTAAATTAGTGTTTTCATTTACTTCATTGTACAAACTAAATTGTACATTGGTAATGATTTCAAACTACTGATGAGTTGGTGTTTGGACTATGCAAACATGACCATAAATGTCTTTTCCCTAGTAGGGCAATATATATATTTTGAGTTTGTGTGTGGGGTTTATTTTTTAACAGAGTAATGTATTTTAATCTTCTAGGTAACATAACCATTTCACTTATGTCAGGAGAATGAAAAAATTAAAGAGCATTTTTAGATAAAAAACCCCATGCTGGCTAACCAGGTACAAAGCTCTCTGTATCAAGGAAGAAAGCACAGACTTAACATTGCTGGTCGTGAATAATTGTGTCATGATTAGCAAGCACAGTGACACCATATTGGTGAGAGAGGTGTGAAAACATGCACATTTATAAATACATTTATTAGTCAGATGGATTGTAATGGTAACCTGAAGAGAGAGCTTCTACGTAAAAAGATTTATAGCTGCTTACATCGCTGTTCTTTAAATATGGGAAACTGTACCCACTGTGATGTTTTATACATTCAGCGAAAGAGTAAAGGTGAAAAATAACTGTGAAAGGAAGTAGATGTCCTCCTGAACCATTTTCTGAGATGATGGACAGCATTATTGGTAGAGGTCTTAATTAAAATCAAACTGAACAAAACCTAACCTGGTTCCTTCTGATAATGAGGAATACTGGAGTAAGGGAACAGACTATCTTCTTCTCCAGAGAAAATCGGCAGATGGAGAAAATGTATGTGCAGGTATCAGCAAGATTGCCTTGAAACCCCCTCTGCTGCCTGTCAGTGAGGTGCTATGTCATCAGGGCTGTGGTGAGGCAAATCAGTACCCAGGGCTGAAGGTCGTGTTTGTGTCCATTCTGTCTTCTCTTTTGCCTCCTCCCAACCCCTGCTAAACAGCCCAGAACAAAGTCCATGTCTAGTGGGATGTTATTAAGGAAACCTCTTCCCTACATGTGTTTGAACAGCAGATTATGATAGCCAGATCTTGGTTTCCTGCAAAATATTGTGGTCTTCCGCAGGAAGAGGAGTTGATAATGGAGCTGCATGTCTTTTGTCCCCAACTGTAGTTGTGTGTGTACGTCCCATAGCCTTGGGAGCTATCAGCCTCAGCTTACTGCGTTACCAAACTGGGCATCTGGTCCCAAACAACAGAACCAGTCTAAATTGGAAGTAATTCTGATGTGAAAGGACTTAAGGATTTTTGAAGGAATGTGACCGTGCTCAGGCTTGACATTTTACTATACAAGTCCTTCACATTTCATCTGCCCGCTGCCCAGAAATGTGGATGTCTTGTTGGCTCCTACAGGTATCCCAGTCTGTGAAGGCCTTTTCCTGCAGCTCTCATCTTGCCTTTTGGGGTCAATCTTCCTTCCCCAAGAAGCAATTCCCCCCCGTTAGCTGACCACCACGATTTTATAGATGGTTGAAAAAGCTTAGCTCCTGCTCATGTGTGGTACAAATGGTCTTTCTTTGCTTTGGTACCTGCTGAAATTCACTCTGTACACATAAACAAATAGTGTGGTTAATGGGTGCTGACAGCTACAGGACCCTTAATGACTGGGCTGCTTATTTAAGTGTCTTAAATCTGGATTCAGGAGCCACTAATAAGTGTTTTAGGTTTGTTTTGTTGTTGTTGTTGTTTTGGTTTTTTTGTTTGGTTGTTTTTTAATGTCACAAGCATATTTTAATGCTGCACATCAGTTGATAGTGTCTAGTGTTTCTGTGCAAGTTCATGAGTCTGGGCGTGCTTTTATATGCAAAACATGTCTGGAGCCCATATTCCTTGCTGCATGATGGACATGTGATGTACATCCACTATTTGGAATGTGATTTGTCATCTAAATGTAGCTGGTGTTAGAGTCTGAATGTCTCGTTACTGTGAAACATTTTGCTGCTTTTAAAACAACTTGAACAAAGAGAGCCCTTCATACTGCACTGTGATGTGTGTCTTTATTGAAAAAGCTCCTCTCCATTGCCGAGGCACCGAAGCATTTGCACTAAGTGATACAGGAGATGCCATAGCAATTTCATGAGAATTACCCTTTGCGATGAATGTTAGATTAAACATCTAAGTAAAATCCCTTGCAAGTGACCAGAAGATAAATTAGAGCAGAGCTGTACCTGGGTACAATTAAATTATGTACCTTCTTTTAAAGATTGTTTTTAATTGATCTGGTGCATACTCTTTACTTAGTTAATAATGAACGTTGTACCTGTGGCTATATGATCACTCAAGTGAGTTAGATTTACAGCGCTAAGAAACTCCCTTTATCAGAGAAAACAATTTCATAAAGGGGCTGTCTCCTCTTACTGCTCTGTTGCTGATAATGCATCTGGACTGTTTTCTGATTAGTTCTCCAGTCTTACACTAATATTGAAGATGTTCTTTAGCAGATAAATGTAGGGTTATCACATAATTTTAGCAACCTAATTTGTTCCTTGTTTCCACACTACAGCAGCTTTCATGTCTCAAACCCCTCCTCTCCATTAGGGCTCCTACAGCACTACAAAAATGAAGCTAAGAGGGAGATGAGCATTAGAGGAGAAGAGGACAAAGATACAGGATACAAAGATATGAAGGAAGGAGTTGAAAGTAGCTGGAAATTTTTGCCAGGACAGAAGTTCCTCTTATTTTCTTTCTGACAAAGCTTGAATCTAAACAGTCATTAAAACTCCCATTGTGGGTGATAGGTATTACAGATCTTCAGTACCTATCGGTACTGGACACTGCCATTATCATTTGAAGGTTGTGCTAGGTAGTAATTTTTCAGTTTGGCCCAACTTCTGTATGTTCCTTTCCAGGTTGCAGTTGCTTCCATTTTACCAAACATACACCTAAACTGAAATAGAAGGTAAGAGTTTTCAAAGCCCTGTCTCTGAAGTTAACCCTGTATTTGTGAACGTTGTGATGATCAACAGAGAGAACAAGGTCTCTCCCTTAGCAAGGGACACATATACCATGGGACAGGAGAAAAGGAGGTACAGAACCTCTGTAGTAAAGAGAGGGTCTGAGGTGGATATGCATCAGTGCTCACCGAAGTGCTTCCTATGGGAAAGGGATAAGACAGGCCCACCAGAAGCCAGCTGCAGCCTGAGGTGGATATTGCACAGCTGCTTTCAAATAGTTTTCTCCACAAAAGTCCTAAGAGGTCACAGTGGCAAGGAGATGTCTCTGAGGTTCCTGTTGCTACTAATAGCGATGACTGATTGTGGTTACAAGTTTCTGAGCTATAAGGGTTCTGACACATTCTGCAGATTGGACAAGAAAAGGATTCCTCTTTGTTTGGAAAGATCTTGAAGGTTTTCTTTTCATAGCCCTGTGTGGATAAACTGCGTGGATAGCATGAGCATTGCCTCAAATCCCCATTTGGGCTCAATGAGGACATGTTTCATTTCTTCATTCCCCCTTGGATTTTAAAAACAGCCTTTGAGTTATGCATTTAAAAATTTTTTGCATAAGGATATCAGCCTCTAAAAGGAGAATCTAAATGAAAAAAAAAATCGACCTAACAATTAGATAGCTAATGTTTGCATAATTTTAATTATCACATATTGCAATTATTTCTAATTCATTTCAGTATACAAATCACTATTTTATATATGGCATGTTGTTAATGTTTACTACTATAATTACTAATTTGCAATATAAGGCAGCAATTTTATAGTTATTCCGTTATGTATAATTATTATGTCAAATAGGAGATGGCAATTAACACTGAAATATATTAGAAATGAATGTACTAAAATCAGTCTAAGAAAATTTGACACGTACTTGTCATGTAGTGCATGGACTGCATTTTCCTCCTCTTTTCCCCCTAACCTGCTTTCAGACAATGTGTTTACTTGACATCCCACAGGATTTAATCCTGTAGAAATTCCTATTTCACCATCCCATTGACCAATAGTTTAGAGCTAGAACTAACGAGCAATATCCAGAGTCTTCTGTTGCTAAATCTAGTGTGAGGTTTCAGAGTTGAGGTGCCTTGTTCTACATAAACATTTCAGAAAGTCCCCACTTCAATGACTGCTTAAAGATGAGATGTTCTTCTTCTGCTGCCCATAGCTCAAACTCTTTTAAAAGAGATGTTCAGAGAGCGTTTTGAGCTGTAAGGCTGGCAGTGTCTTAGCAGAAGGGTGCTGAAGGAGCCATGGGCCTGCAGCTGGCATCACCCGTTGCTGTGCGGAGCTGACCTGCCAGGGACTTGGCCTGTGTGATGGCAGAAAGAGTCAGGGTGAAGAGGGCACCAAAGCTGTGTACAGTGATCCACGACATGACTCTTAGATTCCTCTGAGACCACCCAAAGCACAAAGTACTATGCATTGCATCTTTAAAATTGTATTGGTACTGTTGTGTATAAACTCGACTAGAAGATGATGTTTGGGTCCTCATCTCAAAGGAGGGAATCAGAGTGGTATCTCCTGTCCCTTGGGAATAAACCCTAGTGCAGGTTCTAGTTACAAGTTACTTAACTTCTTTGTGAAGCTGGGCTGCCCTGCTGCCAGGTGTGAGAGTTGGCAGGCAGGAGAAAGTAGGCATCTGAGGGGTTGTGGCACTTCTGGGATGGGAGACACTTGACCGGGGGTGCATTTGGGAGGTCCTCACTCCACTGATAGGCCCACTGCAATGCAAAAGGTGGGAACAAATAAACATATTAAGATATAAAAAATGATATCCCTAAATTATCCAGGGAATCCTTAAGGAGGGGGAAAAATCCTTATTCATAGAGAATCTAAATTAGCACTATCACTTACACAAGCTTTCTTTGTGGCAAAATAGTTCTCTGTGACAATTTCTTTTTTTGCCAGGGATTTAAAATCTGGGCAGCTCTAAGCCCTGCTAAACAAAATTCATGGCTGTACATCTTAATAGAGCAAAGAAGAGTGCTCAGTGTGTCAAACAAATTCATCTCCTTGGTGTAAGTGTAAGGCTGGTATAATGGCACGTGGCAGCAGAAGATCCAGATAGGACCCTTGATGTGTTAGCAGAGGCATATTGACTTATATCAGTCCTTTTGCCTGGTTTAAAATTGATCCCCTTAGAAAAGTTAAATATCACCTATGTTTGTAGATTGCTAGACAGCTATTAAGATAATGCTTTTATAAATACAGATGGTGCCCTTATCAAAATTACATGGCAGTAAATAGATGCCAGTAGAAATAATATGACACTTTGATTAGCTAATAAAATGAAGCACAAATAGAATGGGGATGCTAAGTTGCTCTGACAGTTTTCCTACTGTCTTATTTATTGCTCATTTAGCTTTGATAAGTTTCTATTACAGTTTTGGCTTCTTAAGCAATTCCTTTGAACTTTTAATTTTTAAACAGTAATCTGTATTTTATTGACTTGGGTGAAAAATCCTCATTGTCAATAAGCTCTTCATCATGATAGTAAATGTTATCATTCTTTTTTAAGTAAATTGATAGGCCAAATTGCATAATGTAAGTCATGGAGTTAAAAGTAGCAAAGAGAGTACCAATTAATGTTACATGAAAATTATTGATTAGAGCAAATTATTGCTGAAAGTGTGGCAAGCAATATTGGTTCAGTGATTGATGGCTTTTTATGCCATGAAAGACTTTTATCAGGACTGTGGATGACAACAGGAAAATTTTACAGGGGGACTTTTATGCTTTGGGAACAGACTTACACTGTAGTCTAAGTACTTAAGGCAAGACACTCTGTTGTTCAAAACTGTGTAACTCCATCAGCTTCAGTGGGACTGAGACATGCCCTGTTCACTTTTAAATCTGCTGATCTTAGATGTGAGGAAAATACTGCCTGTCACTTGAGTCAAATTGGGAAAACGTGTTCATTGATGCACTTCTTGGGATGGTTAATGGCAGTGATAATCAAGAAGCAGACAGCAGCTGAGAAGAGTGCAGATGGTATGTGAGTCATTAACATGATCTTACCAGCATAATGCTGACCAATATTTCTGCCTTTTTTGTACTTAAAAAAACTTGACTTAGTGACTTGAAAGCAGAAAATTATTATAACCTGCCACAGTTTTAAAATCTTTCTAGAAACTTTTGGTTGGCCCCACTTTCTCAGAGAGTACAAAGCTCAGTTTTGTTCTTTTCTTGCAAACTGTTGCTAGTATTAATGTTGTGGTGTAGCAGTGCTTCCACTAAATGTGTTGAGCTACATCTCCTCTTCTGCTTCTGCAGAGAAAAAAAGGTCCCCATGCCCATGTTCCTATGCACAGTGTGTTCCTCTGCACCTTGTGAAGCAGCAGTGCTGTAGTTGAACATGACACCCAGTTCTCCCCAGTCTTACTCAATAATTACTGCTGCGATGGTGTCACTGCCAGGAGCCAGCAGTTTGACAGAACATTCAGGGGACCAACTGTCAGCCAGACAGAAAGTGGGAACAAGCATCCCAGCTGTCACACTTTTCTGGAGCCACACTGAGCATCCCAGTTCAGATTTCTATAGCCCAACTATAGCTCCACTTGCCCATAGGCACAACAGCATTGCCTTCCTGTCTTCATAGGCCCTGCCTACCACCAGGGCTGGGCTTGGGGGATGTAAATTTATCTTCTCAAATTTACACAGTTGGCGTGAGGAGGATGCACAACTTGTGTCAAGACTGTTGACTGCATGGAAAGTTTCCAGCTGTTGCGCCCTCTCTGGGAAGTGTCAGTGGAAAAGGCAAAGGCATCTTAGATTATTTCTCTCAGGCTCCCTGCCATCAAGGTTCCGTGAAAGGGTTGGTTTGGGATGATGAGGGCATTTTAATCCCTGATTAATCCTATAGATTTAGCCCAAATGTTGCAAATAGCTCATTGTTAGAGAGCAGGTGGGACACATACTTAGTTGTCAGATGGAAAAAATCCTTTTAGGTGTCCAAGTCTCAACTGTGTGGACTTAATGGAATCATCTTGCTGTTTCTGCTTTCGCTTTTTGTTGTAAAAATTTAAAAACTTGTTTTCCAAATAAATAAATTTAAGAAATCCCAAACCATAACAACCCCCCCCTCAGATTTCACATCTTTATGGCTATATTGTCAACTTGATGCATGAGGTTTTAGCTGTGCAAATCCCTTTAATACAAGTGGGAGTTGTACAGCTAAAGATTTATACATTGACTTTAGAATAATATTGCTTCATCTATCCTTTTCTCTCCTTTTTCCCCTTTTTTTCTTGCCCCCTACCAATTCCCTCCTCAGATTTCCCCCCTTGCTCTTTAATGAAAACGACAGACTAATTCTGTGCCTCTCTTTCTGTAGTGAGAAGTAGGCATGATGATCCCTTCCTACTCACTGAACAGGCATAAGTCCAAGGGAGTGATATGGGAAGGTAGTGGTAATATGTGAGTATTAAGGTTGTAGTGAAAATCCTTTATCTCATCAGTGATTTCCACAAAAAAAAAAAAAAAAGGGTGAAACAGTCAATACTGCAGAACCCTATCCCACTGAAAAAATTCCTTTTTTTTTTTAACAGGTTTTTTTTTTTGGATGAATGTGTCAGCCTTTCTGGCTAAAATTTCCTTCACTGCTTATAAGTAATGTGGTTGACACAAACAGATGTACATAAATCTAACATTTCAAGGAAGATCATGCCATATCCTATCTATATGACAGGGCAGAATTTGAACAGTCTTGTGCTAGCCTGTGGGCATAATGCAAATTCCCTGGGCTGGAGAGACTTGGTTTTGCTCCAGAATTTCAATTGGTTGTCACCTCATTTTTAAAAAATGTCCTCACTCCACACAGCTGGGTTATAGTGGTTTCCTTCCTTATATCAGGAGGGGACAATTGACCTAAGCATTGAATCCTTTGGGACTGTGAACAATAAAACCCCCTTTGTCCCCAGTTTATATTAGAAAGTGCATTCTCTCAATCTTCTTTTGTCCAGAGAATTTTCATTGCTTCCTAGTATAAAACTTGGGAACTGTTTCTTGTCTGTGTAGGAGGCTATGTGGCTAGGTGTCTTCTTTTTTAATCCAAGGGGAAAGGCAGGAATTTTCACCCTTCTGGGAAGGGGTGATAATCCTGCAGAGCCCAATCCCTGTCAAAGCGAGAGTGCAACCCAGGTGGAATTCAGAATACTGTAAGGAAGGCATTTTGCCAAAATGTTTGTCTACAGAATGGCAGAGATTAAAGCCCTTCTAGCTCTGATTGGATTACCATGGACCAGAAGCACTTTAATCTCTACCACTGTGGCTTTGGGGGAAGCCAGTGATTGAGACGTGTGGCGGGACCATGCTGAAGAATCGGATGACTGCACTTAGCTCTTTAATCTTCTGGTCCTGTGGCTGTTGTAGAAAAATATTTAACTGTTGCAGCAGAGAGAGAAATAGGTAGTGAGTAGTTATTTTACTTTTTAGTATGTGAAGAAAATAAAAATGGGACATTCTCCCCTCCAGAGTTGTGGAAGCAGCCTGTGTGCAATTGCCTGACTCGGAGCAGCCTGAGCTCCTGCTCAAAACACAGTATCGGGTAAGCTGGTGGTTGAGATTAATGTAAGCACATAATAGCCAATACTGCAAATCAAAGGTCTCTGAAACCTAGTACCATGTCTCAGACCAGCAGCAGATGCCAGTGGAAGGGTATTAAGACAGAGTATATTTAAAGTGACTTTTTTCCCCCAAGGCTGACAATAGTCAGTATTTTCTGGACACTTCTTGAATAATTTATGTTTAAATGCTCTGTTTTGTGCATTAGAGAGGCTGCAAACAGAGCTATTCAGAAACAATTCCAAGTATAGAAATGCCCTTTTAGAAGGAACACAGAAGCATGGAATACTAACCCCCAGTTTTGGATTATATGCAGGTCAGTAAAGAGATAGGAATAACACTGAATAATAAATGGGAATCTGAACAATTTCTCTTGCTCAAGTCTCAATCAAGAAAGGATACACTTAGTAAAGAACATAAGATGTGGGTGAGGTGGTGAAAATTGTTGTAAGAGGTGTGACCAGTGGGATACAGGATGCTGTGGGACCTGAACGGTGTCCTTTTCAAGTATGTAAGGGTCCTCCACACAAATTCAGCTTTATGTACCTAAATTATTCTGGTGTTTTTACATCAGACTACCCCTAGTTTCCCAAGAAAGAAGCTGAGGGTTGCTATGAGACTGAGGAAGTCTCTAAAACCTGCCTATAAAGTTGGGTATTTATTAATAGGAAATGGCTCCACATAAAGAACCCTTCTGGCTGGCAGTTTCTTGGGCTTCATTGAGAGCAAAGGCCTTAGCTCCTGTCCAACCTGAGCTGGGGTGGCAGGGCTGGAGAAGAAGCAGTGGCATTCACCTGTTTCGGGAATGGGAGTGAAATCTCTACAAGGTTCAAACAGGCAGGAAAGTCATGTGGCTGTTGTCTTCAGTGGAGCTTAGGCCACCATAAAAGCACAACTCCCAAAACCAGAAGTCGTCTTAATTCCCATTATCATTTAGCATTAGCAGTCTGGTCCTTCAGTGAACTGGCTGGCTGCACATTCAGCCTTTGAAAAAATATGGACAGCTTCAATTGGAAGTGTGTCTAATGCCATGTAGATGTCTTTAATTTTTAAATGATTCTTCAGACTAGGAGAGTAAAGCCATGTAAGCCGTATGTTTTATATGCTATTGTGCCAGCCTTTCATGGTGAGAAGCTAAATATTTTTGTCATTTTCGTTAGCTTATATATGCTGCTCTTGGTTTGCTGGCTGAGTGAAATGTCTGATGTGTCCCACCCCAATGTCTACATTTGGATGCAGGATGAAGTGAAATGAACCCTATAAGCCAAACACTGAGTTCCTTTCCGTTCTTTTATTAGCTTTTACTTGGCAAATTCTAGTGGCTTTTGTATAGAGAACATAACATTGCAAAAACAGTGGATGTTTATGGAAGGCAAAGCATATCTTAATAAATACAGCATAGATGTTACAAGAATGGATGCTCTTTCACTAAGTACAGAAGCTACATATGGTGCTGATAGCAAATGCCATATGTTTGTAGAAGAGGCTACATTTGCACAGTGCCTTTTTCTCAGACCTGCTAATCTGTGAAAAATAACAATTCTGTTGAATACTGCTGGTTTTGGCCTCTTGGTTTTGTCGTTTAACTTCTGGGAAATGTATGCAGTTAGAATGAATCTGGACACATAGGTCTGCGCTCACTCCTCTTCAAGGCCACTTAATCCTAGCACTACCCATCTGAAATGCCCCTTACTCTAATCATGGTGCTACAAAATTAGACTGTCCTTTATATTGTGGTTCCTGACACTCCAAATTTTGGGTGCCTAGCTCCCCGATGACATAGCTGCCAAAGGAAAGTACTCATCCATCACCAGTGTCATCTGTGGCCTGCTGGCAGTGATGCTGTCACAGCAGACATATGCTTGAATCTGGGCTCTCAGTCTGGGAAAAGATTTGGATCCAGGTGTCCCACCTTTCTCTGGCCATTACCATCAGTGTATGGCATAACAAAGCTACTGACAACATCTCCTCTGCTACATGGTCCTGTGTGGAGCTGCTGCTGCTGCTGCTGTTGTGTTCAGAGGACAGGAGTAGGTGCATACGCTCAGGAGAAGGTTCTGGGCTGTGGATGGAGGTAACCTGGTGCCTCTTTTCAGGGAGTTTTGAAAGGGGATAAGGCTTTGAGTATACTCAGCAGTAAGCTTTCCTCTTTGGTTACATGCTTGATATGAGTCTTCCGAGGTTTCTCACACTCCAGTGCTGTCTTGAGGTTGGCTCCTATATGCCCTTGGGGTCGATGTATCTACCCCTGTGCTTCAGGCTCCCTTTTGAGACCAGCTTTCTAAAAATGTATGCCTTGCAAAGCCTAGTTGTAGGTGCCCAAGCCTTTTATGGGATCCAACCTGCATCTTAAACCTGCTTAGTTAGAGAGCTGATTAGGTAGCAGCCATACCTCGAATGAATGCTGCTTCCAGGAATATCCCTGGCTTTTTAAGCTAAAGATGCTTGGATTAACTAGATCTCTCTCTGACTGTACCATTCATAAATGAACCATGCACAGCCCCTGATAGTTCTTGGTGTTTTTAAAATTATTGCTTTTATTTGTTCATTGAAGAAAAGCATCTGGAAACCATTGTGTAAGTAATTTAGTTGAGCATGCTTTTTAGCAATAGGCAATAGAGAGTTAATTCTCGGTGTTGTCTGCTGCTTTCAGTTTTAAACATGTTTCAGATTCAGAAGACAGCCATATAGAAACGAATGTTATGTTAATGTGACAGCAATCACAGACACTGCTATTGAAAACTCACTGTTGCTCTCCCCTCCAAAATTAACATCATAACCTTATGTCAGTGACTCACTATTATCCTAATACCTGTTTTTGGATTCTGTCCAGTCCCATTAGATATCCCTGTGTTGATTGCTCTGTTACTGGTGAATGTTAATTGCCTCCAAATCTCAGTGGAGTTCAAAAGCTTAGGGAAAAAATGTACTGACTGGTAGAGCTGCTAGTTTTATTGACAGGCAAGTAAATAATAAATCTGTTCAGAAATATGAGTGAAGTGCCTGAGACATGAGATAAAACCAGCTGATCTTACATCTTTCTTTGCATATCTGTCATATGTTATTAATTACATAACAAAGTATAAGCCATTCCGACTTTGAACACTGAAATGATATCAATAGTGCCTGTCCACAGTCAGGCACTTTAAGAGGTAGTCAGGCTCCATGTCATTCCTGTTAAGATTCTCATCTCCTTGACATTAAATAATGCCCCTTATTACATTTTAAAATGCTTTTTAGAGTTATTGGGACTCTTTAATTGAAATGATGATGTCAAAAGAGGGTTGTAACAAGGCTTGTCACATGTCATTTAGTATTTTTTCCTCCTCCTAGTAATGCATATTAATTTTGATTTTTTTATATAGAGAAACTGCTTTTCTGCTTTGCTTTGAAGGAGAACTGAGATCTTGATTACTTCTCCTTTTTTTTTTCTGTTTATTTTAATCATAGAGTTTTAAATAAGATCCTTGCACGCTTCCCCTTTTTGACACCAGAAACCTCTAGATGGAAAATCCCCAGTGTAATCCCGTTGTGAGTTTGCTTCTTGGAGCGTATTTTCTAGTGTAGGTACCTCTTCTGCTAGTTTTTAGTTTGTAAAAAGGTTGGTAGCACTTACAGAGCGGAAATAAGTGATGTGAAGAATATACTGTAATCACACACTGCAGAATAATTACATATTTTGTATCACTGGTTTTCAGTTGGTTGATAATATTTAATCTCCTAGTAGAGATCTGTAATGACTCATTTTAGACACTGACCCTCTAACTTCATTTCAGGAATGAAAAATTTCCTAATCCAGTAATTTATGTCTATGCCATCATGTCATGTAGATAAAGAAAAGCAACTCCAGGCACCCACTGCTAGATTGCTTAACAAAAAAAAAGTCAGCAGGTGAATTGCTTGCTGAATGCTAGGCTGAAGTCAAATGCTAGCTGAACGTATTATGGCTATATGAAATCTGTGTTAGGGTAGGTAAAGTGAAGTTGCTATTTTTGTTATTTTGAGTGATTGTTGGGCTGTTACAATGAAAAGCATACCCATCTGATAGGCAGTGTGTCCAGATTAACATGAATTTTTTAAGCAGTGTAAATGTGATTGAGCCAGTGGAGAAAAGGTGAACAGAGGTCACAAATTTCATTGTGGGGCTCACTCCAGAACAAAGGAGGTGAGAAAGAAGCGGGATAATTAGTAGTATTATATTTCTTGTGGAAGTTAATTTGACAGGCAAGTAATGTTTATTACTACGATACTGAGCATTTGAATCTTGCCCATGTTTTCACCAGCAGTACTAAAAAAAATGTATGTAGCAAATGAGCACAGGCCAAACACAGCACACTGTGTTTGGAAGGTCTCTAAGGTAAAGATGGTGGGTGACTGAAATAAGCTGGCATAGCCTAACTGAAGCACATAACTAGCTGCCAGGATTTCACAGCTTCTGAGCATTAAGAGTGTCCCATTCATTTATATGCTGAAAATGTTGGTCACGATCTTCTCTAGCTGGTCATTATCTCTCATTGTGAAGGATACACTTTTCCTATGAAGCCCTATTTCACTGCATCCCTCTACTTCTGTTCACATTTATGAAGAATTTCAGGAAAAGGAAGGACTCTGCCTGTTATATCTTGTAAACAATTTTGCATTTCATTTTTTGTTTTTAGAGTTCACAGTGACACAGACTATATGCTAAGGCATGAAAAGAAGAGATTGAATAAAAGATTATTTACTGTTTATTTTGTTATTTACTTTTTTACTATTTTATTTTGTTATTTTTTATTTTACCAAGTCAGTATTTTGTTTTGTATGCATATAAATGTATTCATGTTTATTATAAGATTATATTACTGTAGCTGTCCTGTAGCCCTGAAGCACGTGCTTGTCCTGATGTCAGAGGAAGTTTTTCTGTAAGTGGAATAAAATGGGGCTGTCTGTGTTTACTGTAGGTTGTGCATCACAGATCTAGTTCCCATTTTCCTTCCTGGATTCAAGCAGCCCTAACATCTCTGTCTTTCCATGCACCCTGCTACTGAAAAGTTCCTGGCTGAAATGAATTTCCCATTTCTGCTGTGTCAGTGCTGGCCAGAGGAGAAAGCAGTGTGTGTGTGCAGCAGGTAGGGTAACAAGGAGGTACTGCTCGTTTCTGCCTATATTTCTTTACCATCTCACTGCTAGGTGTGAGCTCAAGTCAGGGACTTTCAGGAAAAGCCTGCCCCAGGCTAAAAGCGAGGACAGTGGCATGTGCTACTTGCCAGCCATTAGGGCATGGAGATGTAATACCAGTTTGTTCAGTAGGAGTTTGTGTTTGATGCTTAGAAATTGTATGCTTTCTGCTGAGTGCAGGCACTGAATTCAAGCACTCTGCAGTAAAATGGACACTTGACTTGGAGCAAAAAATGAAACAAAACCTCAGGTGTGGTGGTTTGGTGTGGGTCAAATTGAACTTAGATGTAAACATTGCCACCCTGCATTTGCATAAATTATTAGAGTGTATGCTAGGGATTAATTTGGCCGGGTGACTCTGCTAAGATGAAATTCTTTGTGTGCCTGTGAATTTTGTTGTCAAGAGAGGGGATCACTGTTGCTGGAGAGTGTTTAAGAGAAATAAGCCAAAAATAGAATCATTTCTATAGCTTAGGAAAAAACCCCATAGAATCATAAAAAATAATCAGCTGTTGGAAAGACTGAATTTTGTGCTCCTAATTTGCAGAATTCCCAGCAGTTGCTGCTGTGCCCAACCACTCACTAATACAATAAAATATAATTACATAATTAAACACAATATAAGATTTCCATAATGGGGAACTTTATTTCCTTGTCACAATATGGGAGTTGCTGTGGTTGAAGCTCATATTTTGACACTGTAACTATTATTAGATGCAAACATATCATGTACTAGGCAGGATTCTCCTACAGGGGCACTTCCCAATCTGGGTGAAAATGGTTTGCTGCAGAGAGTGGAAGCTTTGTAGGAGGTTGCCTAAGATGCACTTTTTGGACGAGGAAGTATCTTACAACCACGTTTTGCTTTGCTAAAACAAAGCTTCTTTCTCCCACTGCTGTTTGTTTGGATTGGTGCCATCTGTCTTTTGCTAAGCCCAGAATTTGCTGGAAGCTTAAATTCAAGCTAATGAGTAACTTTCAGGGGTGGAAATTTTCTTAGAACTTGATTTCCCATTGCTGATGACAGCAGAAACTTGAATAATTAGAACTACAGAGACGGATGCTTAAACTTAGATACAGCAGTCTCTATTCAGGTGAGTACTGTCCATGTGAGACAAGAGCAGTAATCCTAGTTTTATTGCCGTATTTCCATTTGGACAGTCATTTGTGTGAAATTCTGCGTTATACAAGACTGGTTTGTTAGCTGCAAACAGTAGCAGATACAGTAGGAAAACATCTGGATCCAGTGCTGGGCACTGTTATCATGAAAGGTAATCATGGAGGTGCAGTCCTTGAAGCTTCTAGAACTTATATGCGTGAAGCATTTTTGGAGTTTGTATGTTTGAGGACAGAAGGAATTACCTGGCTTTTAGGTTGTTTGGGGATGTTTTGTATAAGATACATACATAATGAAAAGGAGAGAGACTAGGAATTAGATTAAGAGGAATGAAATGAAGCCATCTGAGCTGTAATAGAGTGTCCAAGTAATCAGGTATGTACCATCATGATGAAAATCTGTGTCTTTTTGTGTTTAACATATGAACATAAAGGCAAATATGAAGTGCTGTGTTGAGATAAAGAACTGTTTAGGTTATCTGCAGGCAGATTGTTGACAAATAATACCATTGGTGACAAGTAATGTGCTTCTGATTTTGCTCTCAATTTATCTTTCAGTCCTTTTGTTCCACTTAAGCTTCTGCTCTTGTGTTTTTCCCTTCTGATTGGCTCGCCTTCATTTATTGCAGTTCATCAGTGCTGTAGTCCTCATCTCATTAAAATCAATGGCAGATCTATTACTGACCTTAGTGATGCAGGAAAAATCCCAAGTCTTGCTTATCCTAATCAGTCAGATCATCATCATTAATTTAATGATCTGAAAATCCATCAAAACACAGCATACTTTTAGTTTACCTGCTGACACACAACGTGCATAATCCTGAGCCTTCAAGCAAAAGTTTGTGTTCTGAGTTTCTCCCTAGCCCATCAGTTGCCTTGCTTGTATTTTAGCTTTTCTGAAAGTCAGGGTTTGAAGAACTGTAGACTTTGAGGTTGGCATGTTCTGTTTGTAGGCTACAGAATCTACTGACTTTTGAGTAATCTGTGTAGATGTGCGTGTAGAGTACTTTTATAGTCATAATCTTGAATAGTTCAAATTTAATTATGATGAGAGATCCTGTATTTCATTTATATGTAAAATTAAAAGAAAATATGCAGAAGCTAATCCTATTCAGAGACTGACTCCACATATTTCTGAGCTAAAATGTTTGTAACATAGAAGTCTTATTAAAATTCCTATTTCTACACATTTTAGTAGTAATTTGGTTTAAAAATTGCAAGACTGTAGTTTCATTTGACTGAGAGAAGAATTATGAGACTGTAGACAGACTAACTGCAGTTTTAACAATGCTAAAATCCATTATAAATCAGAAAAGCAGGGAAAAGTACACATGCCATAATAATTTTTTTGACAGTGCTATTGAATATACATACAGCTCACAGATTATGTGTTTCTAGTACACTAAAAATAAGAAGGGTAAGCACAGAAACATTATTTTTAATATGAGGATGCAGTGCTAAAGAGGAGAGAAGGTTTTGTATTGATAATCAGACTGCTGGAGCACCATGGTATACTGGCTCCTGTTTATGCAGACTCCTGCACCAGTTGAAAAAAAAAAAAAGAAAAGTAAAGAAGGTAATGCAATTTGCATCTTTGTATATTTTCTTTCCCCCCTCTCCCCCCCCACCCCCACCTTCTTATTGGGCAGAACCTCCTAACCTGATTTTTGAGCTGTTGCTTTCCAAAGTCCAGTGCCAGAAATGCCAAGCCTTAGGATGGATTAGAAAATGTGTAGTGGCTTGGCTGTGTCCTGCTGGTATGGTTTGGTGGGGATGGGGAGTGAAAGATTGTCTGATTGCCTCTTGTCAAATCTGAAGAGTGAAAATGTAGCTATTATCCTGTCCTCTGAATTCCTCAAAGGTCACTTAAATCCCAGTGGTCACTATTGGGATGTATTTTGGAAAGCAAATTTTGTACCAGGGCTTAGAAGTACAGCTGTGATAGTCTGTAGAGGTAAAGCTAAATGGATTTCATGTGTGGGAACATGAGCTGGGCATTTTTGATGTCTTTATGAAGTGGATTTACAAAATTTGTTTGAGCTTTCCTTTTGGCTGTCAGTGATAGTGTGTGTCTACCAATAATGTGCTTCTTGTCATAGTTCTTTTTTCAGGCAAAATGCTGGTTCTGTAATGTTAGTCTTTGCAATATTGCAGTTACAGATAAGGCTGTGATGGCTTTTTCTCTGAATGAGTCACAAAGTCTGATCAAGGTACAGGTGTACCTGGCTTCTTTACTCATATTTAAAAACTCTGTTTGATAGGAGCACTAATAAGTATTAAGCGAAAGATAATGGTGCTCATAGTTCAGTTGCAATTGGTTGTCCTGAAGGACTGTGCTTTGTAGTACTGGTCTGTGCTCTAACTGCTCAGAAGTGCTCTGTTGTGTGTTACTGCCTAATTGGTGAACTGTAATTGCCTATATTGAGAACTGATCTTAAATGCTAGAGTCAGGAAGATTAAATGGGGCAATCACCATCCCATAGATTTTGAGTAAAGTGACATCCCCTTAAAATGGTTTGCTGCAAGTGCAGTGCAGTCTGAAATGAAAGACGGACAACATGTGCCTTCCACATGTGCTCTCTGTTTTCCAAAAGATCGTCTGTAACTCAGCATACCTTCACCACATACCTTCTAGCCACAAGATTTTAGAGGGATTTTGACTGAGAAAAGACACAGAAGACTTGAATTACACTTTCCTAGGCAAAATCTGTGATCACATTGGTGGAAGCTATAGCTTCTGTCCCTTTCACATTTGCTGTAACCCTGTGTTTTGATTTGAGGGAGGTTCTGTTGGCTAGTTTATAGCATGCAGGACGGAATGCAGCCGCACTTCCACCTAGCTGTATGCCTGGAGGATCCTTGTGGTGAACTGCTGACCACCTGTGGCCTACTGGCCGGGTGGTGCCTGCCGTAGTTCGAGTTGACAAGCATTGCCCCTAAAACACCTCTTCCTGTGTTTTGTCAAGTACCTTTTAATGCCCTGAAGTTGGCTGTATAGGTTTCTCCAGATGCCTCATGGCTGGACTGCATGAGCTGAGTAGTGCAAGTGGTATGGGCAGCAGTGCTCCCTTGTCTCATGCTGTGCCGTGGCCGGTGCTGTTCGCACCACTGGAATAGATGGTCACAGTTAAAACTTGGTGTAAAACAGAGTTTCTGAACATGCACTGAAAATTTTACATAGAGGACCGCCTTCACATAATTTGAAATCCAGTCCTACTGTGTGTTTCCCCTATGGCAGCTGAACCATAGAGATGCAAAGCTAAAGGATGTTGGATCATGTGGCATTGGGAGGATATGAACTCCTTGTACTGTAGTGAAATGTCACATTCCAAAAGGTCCTGAAATTGGTAGTCTCCATGTCATGCAGCACTACAGTCTCTGTTCACATGATGCAAATCCTTTTTATGTGATCTGTCCTGAAGTAAGAGAGCTGCTTCTTTATTCATGAGGATTGCACCGCCATCGCAGCATAGAGTGGAGCATCATTTGATCACCTTGGTATGCATTCACTACCTGCTCCTTGGCTGAGTAAAACCTTTACCTGAGTGAGCTGACCATGGGAAGCTGACTAGAATTGTCCTTGTCTACAGCCTCTTATGCTAGCTTGGGTACTACTTAATGTAATGTGATACAGCTGCTGAACTTCATAAATTTTCTATTTCTAATTTTCAGCTGCTCTTTAGAAGAATCTTGGCCTCACTCCAGAGCTGACAGGATGTAACTGAATAGCAGGAAGTGAGGTGCAGTCTGGGCCTGGCTGTGGAAAGTTGGAGATGTGGAGAGGGCTGGCTCAGCGTTACGGGAGCAGTTAGTGTTCCCAGTGCTGGGTTTTAGTGGACAAGACCCATTGTCAGACTTCTTGTCAGGGAGTCATTTCACCTCCATTGCTCATCCACAGGAATTTCTGCTTGTTAGAGGAATTCAGCAAAGGATAAGGGCAAAATCTGTGTTGATAAAATGCTACAGGTTTCTGGGACTGTCATCTCTTGGTTGAAGGTTTGGTTCTTGCTGTCCTTGAAGTGTGTGAGCACATGGGAGATAGGTTCAGAGGAAAATCTGCATGTAGGTCAGTGATGGTAGTGCCTGAAAGGACCACTGTTGGCCCTCTGGTTTGATCTATAACATAAACATACTACATGAGCTCACCAGAATCAATTCACTGTTGTGCTAGAGCCTCCCTCTTAAGGAAAATGTTGGATACTGAAACTGCCCATGACAGACAGTGTACCAGAGCCTGGGGTAATCACTCCAGCAGCTAACTATCCATAAAATTATGCCAGGTTCATCCTCAGGTCCTCTGTCAGCCAGTGGATCCAAGAGAAGGGCAGCCCAGAGGGAGGGAGAGGAAACCCCTGACTTCAGTTAATAAGCCAGTCAGTGGTTGAATGTGAAGTCCTTGCAGCACATTGCAGGCATGAAAAGGTAATGGAGATTCTCCTGCACAATGGTTTTATGGTTTACTAAGCAGCCACCACTGCTCCAAGGGTGGTGCACTTCACTCATCTCTTAAAAAAATAAAGACCAGTGAGCAGACTGCAACCTCCCTGCCAGACGTCAGTCTGATAAATACTTCTGTCCAGAGTAGGAAGGGAAATGAAATAATTAAGTTATTGTGGAAAAGCTGAGCCATAGGTTACAGTAAAAAAGTATCAGTAAAAAAATTTTGTGGTCGGGTCTATACTGAAGAAACCTTCCCTAGGTCCAATTCATTTTGCTCACCCAAGAGGAAACAAGGGCATTGTGACTGCTCTCGATTGCTATTTGGAATATAGGGTAAAAGACAATCTTGAGAGTGGCTTGCTGCTACGTTATTAAGGATGTTGTATCTAATGAGACCTTGTACTTGCAAGACCTTGAAATGCACCAGTGCCTTGCATGCTGACTGCCAATGCAAGGTGGGGAGGTCTGCATGGTCCAGATTTTAATTTTTCACTTTGTTTCTTGTTATAAAGGCACAAAAAAGAGAGCTCTCTGTAGCTGTAGCTCATTTTTTAGGCCAGGTAAACTTAATCAGTTCATGGGCTTCCATAAACTCATAAGGTTGTGGTACAAGGTGTGTAACCAACCATGACAAGGTTGTCACTTGTCATGAAGTGTATTTAGATTGACTTTTTAGGTGACTCGGTTGTTAAATATTGAGTTTTTTCTGAGTCGTATTGTCAGGAGAAAAATTTATCTTGAACAGCTGGTTAAAATGAAACTGTATCATCTATTAAAATTTAAATGATCATTTCTGAATAAAAGTGACTTTTAAGTGACTTGCTCCTGGCACCATGGTAAGTGCTCAGTTTATTTCTCTCATGAACACCACTTTTCTATTAGGACACCATGTAATATAATGTCCATTTAACCCTTTATAGGCCTTTCTTGGTGTCTCATAACTCTTATAATTCCAGTTTTATGACTGGCGTAAAATATTCTGGTCCAGATACATAAAGGACTGCGTATGTCCTACTCCTAGTTTCCTATGCTGGCAGATTTTTTTTTTTTTTAGAATGGAAGTATAGTGCTACTGGCTTTCTATAAAAGCAAGAGAGCTTGCTGGTGTCCTAAAAGAGATGGACTAGTATTCGTTTGGAGTCTCTAACTGATGAGTACAAAATTGTGGGTTTTACCAGGTTTTGATGATACTAGCAAATATATTTAAATAGGGTATAAAATGAATCAGCTGCTGTTCACTAAAAAAGCATCATGTTTACTTCAGCCTTGTAGCTACTTTGCCCTCCTACAGGGACTATTTTAATTAGCAGCATGAATTTTGGGTAGTTTAATTTATTTTGTGATTGTGTAAAATAGGCTTTTGGAAGGGTTTATTTATAAACTGCCCAGGTATTTAGCAATAGCATTTCAGCAGCATCTGTAAAAGGAGAGTATCATAACACACAACTTCTTACCTTCTTTTTGCTGCTCTTTAGCCTTGCCAACAGTGTTATTTCTGGGGTGTCTTATTTTCATGCTGCTCTTCACTGGTGACAGGAGAGTGAATCAAATCAGGATCAGATAATTAAATGAAAAAAGAAACATTTACTCAGTTGTCTCCTGAGGAATATTTCTGTGTAAAACGCTAATAATCATGCCATATGTTGGTGGTGACTTCCATTCCAGCAGACCACAGTAGACTTTACAGACTTTAGGATCTCATTGGATTCTGTGATCAGCTGATTGGAATCACAGCAGAGTTTCTGTAGAGTTCAGAATTTGTAGCATTGAGTGATAAGTGCCACATGGCTGCAGTTCTGCACCATTTTGTGTTATGCTGCTGTTCTGTGGTGCTGATAAAGTGCAGTGTCCTGGAGAGGCAAGCCTGGGTGCACTCAGTCCTGACGTATTTGCATAACCTGCTTACATCCAGTGAGGTTCTTGCATGAGAAATGTGAGCAAGGGTTCTAGTATTTAAATTGACACAGACATTATTTTGTTTATAATTGAAGGGAGTCCCTTCCTGTGTTTCAAATGCCAGAAGTGCCACTCTGTTAGTAACTGGGTTTAAACTTTGTAATTAAAGTAGGAAATTTATAAAAATTTCCCTGGGATCTAGTTACATCATGGCAGATACAGGTAACTCATAAAGTTTATTTAGCTTTGTTTGTACAGTGAGTAAAAAGAACATCGTAGATTGATGGTACCATCTTTAAAGCGTTTGCAAAGAGTCATGAATGTGAGAAGCAGATGGATTAGGTACTGAGGTTCGTATAGTACACGTAAGGCTGTATCCCAAAGATCTTTCACATGCAACGGTCTTGCTGATCTGTAGGAAACTGTCTGAAGAAGACTAGAGTCACCTACTAAGTTCAGAGCTCTATATAGTGAGTGCCAGCATTCTCAGTGTGGAGACACTTCCAACAGGGAGCATTTGGTAGATGTCCCGTAAGAAGGATTTTGGAGTTGAGAACATTCTCTGCAAGACTCCATGTGGAAAGTTTAGCATACTGGTACGACCATTAAGCAATTAGAGTGATCAAATGTTCCATCACCCTAATTTCCTGACAGAACATACCATACATATGGTGACCATTTCAAGAGGACAAACCAAAAAGTTACAAAGAATAAGAAACTTATCTTTGAATTTCGTAGTTTTCAAAATCTCATTAAAAAATGTGTCCTACAAGACATAATCCCCAAATGAATGTGATGTCAGTACATAAATAAGCTTTTCTAGATGACATCTGATAATCAATATGCTGTTATGAATGAATTATGTCACTTACCTTCAGTGTCTGTCTGCCTTGCTCTTCCCACAAGTTAGGACTATGATGTATTAATAAATGAGATATTTGGATGTTTTTACAAACATTGAGGTCTCTTTTAAAAAACTGACTATTTTTCTCATAAAAATGACATAGCATGGACAATACTGTGTTTCCTGCTGTTGGAAAAGAGTAATTACTTACAGCCACTCTTGTAATATGCTTGCTTGCTAAATGCGTAAATCTAATAATGCAACAATACAATGCTACAGTGAGCTTCATGAATTGGAAAAAGATAGAATTTAAATGCTCTTGGCACCTGACATGTATTTCTTACAGGAGGTCTATAATTTCCTGTATTAGAGCTAGCCGTATCCTTTAATGAATGCAGCTGGAAAGAGTAAAGGATATTTGGAAAGTTATGTATTTAGTTTAGTCTAGTAGGTACTATTTTGCTTATTACTTTTGATTTTAAAGCTATCAACCTCATTTGGACAGCTTATTCTTTTTGTAGGGAAAAGATGGAAGCAGAAGATGGCAAATCAGGTTTGGAAATCACGACTCAGTAATGCAAGGTTAAAATTACTGTCCCTGTCCGTTGTCGTTGGAAGTGTGTTTCAAATGGCCCAGTATCACTTATATGCATTCTGAGTCTGTGTTTGTAAGTGGTAATGAGCTTGCCTGGCTCCCCGTGCATTTATGAAAAAGCAGAAGATTATATTGTAGCTCGCTGCAATTTCTTTGACCTACACACCAGCCATGAAAGTTTAATGTAATGTTCTCTAGTGTAACCAGTAGTCATACAGGTGTAAGCACAAGTCATCATTCCCACAAGGATCAGGTCAGTAGTGATGCTGGACTTCCTTATTCCAGACATAGGTTTGGTTACAGTAGCGGCATCAATAGTAAAATGAGCACTCTATCCTCAACACCACCACTTAAAAATTTTTAGAGAGCACTAGAAAAATGCAGTATTTTAAAGCTATAGCTGATGCTAAAGCTGACCATAGAATGTAAGTCAGCGTATGTAGTTCTAGGGATGGGTTAAAGATGTTTGGAGGACAAATTCAGCCATTTTGTAAATCCATTTTGCTGGACTGATCTTTTTTAAGGCTGTATGTTTGTGAAAAGAGGAAGCTATCTAGTTCTCTGCTAGACAACACTGTGATCTGTACAAGTTTCTTGCTCCCTAGAGGATCTCCAGCATGTGGGCTGCTCCCCTCTGACCTGAGCCAAACATGCTGCTGTCCAGTATGGTGTTCTTGCTTATTCCATGTTTGTTGTTGCTGAAGGGGGAAGCTAGTGGAGAGCAAGTAAGAGAAGCTGGCTGCTGACGAAGCTGAGGCTTGACAAGGCAGAAATGTTTAGTGCAGACATATCAAAGCAGTGCAGATCATGTCTTTTTTGACAAAACTCCTGTGTTTCATATATGTATTTCACAGCCTTCTCCAATCTGAATCTTCCCTAAATAATTTTGAACATGTGTTCCTGAAGTATTGAAAACCTGAGTTCTGTGGAAAAGCTTTTCAAGAAAATCATAGTAGTCTTGAGAGTTAAGTGTTCTCTTTTCCTTGTGTCATTCATTGCCTGTCCTTCAGGCATCGAGGTTGTGTAAATCCTCTGGCCCGATCAAGAGAAATTACTTAAATATTTCAGGAGCTGAGCACTCTTTTGTGTTGACCAATTCCATGCAGGCTATCAAATGATTTTGCCTCCCTTTTGTCCTTAGTCTCATTTAATTAGATCCAAGTCTACATGCAGTTCTGTCCAACTAGTCTCTCAATGCAAGTTGTGGTTTCTCTTTTTGGCTTACTCTCTACTTCTTCTGTGATTGAAGCTGTGGAATCTTGTAATTCATTTTGTTCCACCATTATTGATTTGGTGGCAACAGTCCAAATGTTGAAAAATATTTTCCAGGTTGTTGTTGCCCTTGATTTCCAAAGACATTGCATACAATGAAGCATGTGGATCAGGAATTGACGTATCCATAGTGTCACCAGGCTTTGAGGGTGCATTTTCAATTGTAAAAGCAGTTTATTGTTAATTAGAGAGACTCCCAAGGGCATCATGATCTCCTGATAGTCTGTGAAGAGTACCTTCAGTACACTGTACTCTGTGAGGGTTTGCCAAAACCATCGCTTGCGTAAATCCTGAATTGATTCCCTGCTGAAGAAAAGTTGTTAGAGCCTCCAAGTTACAGTTGTGAATAAGATTAATATTAAATTTTAAATTTTACTCTTTTATTAATGGATTTTGGTTTGTGATTCTTGTAAAAAAAAAAACCAACCCAAGTGCTTCACCGAATCTTAACAGATGCATATGCTCTGCATATGGCATAAAAGTGGTACCCTTCTAGCTACTGCCTGTGCAATGAAAGTAGCTGTGTTTCAGTGGCAACACACAACTTAAGCATATTTCCTTAACTAATTGGACTCTTGGAGTGTTAAACTTCCTCTGGGAAGATTCTGGATGGCATGCAATATGACTAACTTGTGGAAGGTTATGGAATTGGATCCCACTGCACATTTTCTCCTACTTTAATACCTGCTGTCTTACTAACATGTTAAAAGGTTGTGGATAGAAAATCCAGTGTCTTACCTTTATATGAAAATACTTTAGCTCTTACTCTGCTGTTAGATATCTGCAGATAGCCCAGGAAACAACCTCATGGGGACCCTTTGCTGCGCTGGATGAGGATGCGATGGCATGAAGTTCATTTTCTTCAATGTCTAGACTGTACTTCCACAGTGCACACTTTGATGTCCAGTTTGAGTTAGTGTAAAATTATATAATTCTCCATTTAGCTGTCCAATCTTTCTTTAATTTGTAGTACCTCCTTCCGTTATTAAAAAATGTGTTTGTTTGCCTGTCTGTGCTTGTATGTAAAAAATGATCTTTATGAAGATGAAGTCTTTTTCTTGTGTCTCTGCCAGTGCTGCTTTGCTATAATGGAATGACAAACTGTAAATAGAATTGACTTGGAGGCTGAATCAGTTGTTGGTATTTTGTTAATAATAATAATACGAGCTGCCCTCCATCAGGTAGTGCAAATATAAATTCTGAGTTGTTATGAATGCCAAATTAACTTTGCGAAGATGACTAACTCAGTTTATCAAATCTGTTTTGTCATACATCAGTCACTTTGACCTGCTATATGATGAGATATATTTTTATTAACTAACTTTACTGTCTGTTGCGCAGGCATGAATGTCTTTTTAAAATCAAGGCAAGACCTGGACAGCTTGTCCTGCATTGTGTCTGCAGATGCTTGTCCTGCTTATGTCATAAACTACTAAACACCTTCTATAGTTCTCATGTGATTTATTTTTGATGAATCTCTCAGAGTATGAGTAGCTTAGAGGATAATTACACAGCTAAGGTGCTAACCTGTACTAGCTTTGTGCAGAACATACTCCTCTGCTGCTTCTGCCGTTACACTGTCTTTTAGTTATGTGCTGGACTGAGTTTTAAATCCCCATCCTGACATTCATTGGATTATATGGATCAGCTCTTTCCTGTCTTTCTGATTTACCAAACTATTAAATGCTGAACCTCAATCATTCCTGTGTCAGACCAGATTTTGGTCTGTCATGAGCATCCAGGTTAGATCTGTTTGAATTCTACTCCTGAGTGTGTCCCCTCCATTTTGAAAGGCTGTCCCTGTTGAGTTGTTCGATTGAAAAAAAAAACAAAACCAAAAAAGGTTAAAAAATGGGATTATGACTCCTTTTCTTCTTGGAGGAGTTAGGAGTTACTTTTGTTTTGTTTTGTTTTGTTTTGTTTTGCCTGGAGGGAATTGAAAGGGTAAATTTACAGATATGAGCAGGGGCTGAAAATGTCTCTGAGGATATTTTGTCTCTTTGTCAGAACAAGCCTTTCTCTCTGAAACTGACAATGGTGGAATAAGGTGTTGTATTGTCTTTTCCACTAGTTGCAGCTGGCCCACTTTGCTCCCCACAGTCCTACACACGGTCCTGGCAGGCTTGGGCGGGGTTGATGGGACATGCATGGGCGCAGGCAGCTCGTAACTCTTCATGTCAAGAGGCAAATATGATCTGCCTCTCCAGAGGTGTACGCCCCGTTTGGGATGAGCTTGATGCCAAATGTCCCAAGCCACTGCTCTCCCACATTCAGGGGAAGAGCACTACAAGGATGTGGTAGATGCTAGGGGAGGCTGAGTAAATCACTGGGTGATCGGTTAGGCTTTTCATTGTAGCTTGATGAAGATTCTTTGAAGTGGTAGTTCCTTATGGTTCTTTGAAAAACACGTGCTTTGGAAAAGAGAAGATGAGTGGAGTGATAGCATGAGGAGGAGGGTCTGATCTCTTATACTTCAGTGGTTACACATCTATTCATTATTCCTTTTTGTGGTGGTTTAAATGTTAACTGTCAGGTCTTAGTGGGTAACAACTCAGTGTATGGGGAACTGATAATTAACCTTCTCAATATCTCAGTTTCTCTTTCCAGTTCTCAAATCTTGGTGGCTTACAAGACCCCATATTACAGCTTAAAAAGGCTGATCTGTTGTCTCCCTTCTGACTGTAAATGGAAAGCCCAAGCACTTGTTAGGCCTCAGGCCCACTGTGAGCAGGAAGCAATAATGTGCATAGTCTTTGTAACCATCTACAGTGAAATGAACGGTAGGGCTTTAAAGCAAAAGCCAGTCTTGAGACCACTCATGGACTGACTTTGGTTGGCCTTGTTGGCTGTGAAAGCACATTTTTCATTAAAATTAAAGTGCTGTCAGACCACCTACTGATCCTAAGTGGGGTTTTTGTTTGTTTAAAAGAGATGAGACATACTATTTTTACCCAGCTTGGATCAAGATGTCAACAGGAAGTAAGGACATGTGACTGTCATTTTGCATCTGTCTTAAGAAATAACATTTCCTTCTCTTAATTAATGAGAGCGGATTTGCTGAATGACCTGCTTATTGATTACAGCAGTTAGTGAATTTTTGTGTGCTATATCTTCATGTTCTTATTTGGGTTATCGAATATTCAATGACCATTTGATCAAAAAAAATTTTTTTTCAAAAGGCAAAGTATTTCTGCTTCTTCTTTGAATGACTGACATTGTTTTATGATAAGTCACTGTGGGCCTCGGTAAAGCTGGGTATGAATTTTCAATAGAGTCAAGGAATTAGGAGTGTACTAGGTTACAGGAATGGGAGTAGTCTCTGCTTGGTTCATCATGAGCTCTACTGAGAGAATTTTGTGAGGAACACAGGTACTGTAATTCAAGCTCGTCAATAAACCTGTGAGCATTAAGGACTATCGTAAGCTTTTTCTTCAGCTTTGCAGGGCAATTAAAAAGTAGTAGCAACCATGTAAAAGCTAGGGGCCCAGAAAGGTTCAGTCAGTGTTCTGTGACACATAGTTTTGGAATTTTATTGTGAAAGAAAGAATGAGAGTGGTATAGACAAAAAGAGTTGAGGCAAAGGTGGGAGCAGGCTTAGCTGGCATGTCACAAATTTAGGAAAGTCTGTTTTGTTGTACTTTGGCTATTGGATGAAACCTCTAGCCTCCGGCTCAGAGTAAGGATTGTCTTTGCTCGTCTTTGTTGTACATGAAATACCTAATGGGGTGATGGAGTTTGACTGACGTCGTGATACATTATTGCTATCTTTGCAGAGTCCAAAGAAGTTCTAGACTATTTTTCCAGACTATAAGTTCATGATTTCTTAGTTAATGGCAGGAACAACTAGTTTTTGTTTTTAGCAGTGTTTGTTTTACTCTAGCTGCCGCTGGTAAACACTGACTATCACAAGTCTTTGTAGTACTTTACAGATACATCTACGCAAAACATTTTCTTTGCCTTTTTGTATTGTACTGTAGAGCAGAATATGAAACTTAAAAATAAGCACTCCCCTGTTTTCAAGGTTGACTACATTGTTTTATGGCTATAATGTCTTTAAGTAACCAATAACAGCATTCCCTGTAAGAGAAATCCAAATAACTGAGTGCTGATATATCCAAGAAAAGGAGGGCATTATTTTCAGCATGTTGGTATCATTCTTTTGTGCTTTTCAGTTTGTTTTAATTCTGTCATGCTTCTTTCTAATGTTATATGCTAATTTAAATAATAGAACTCGTACATAAATACACAGTCATGCAAGAATGACTAAGGATGATAAAATTGGAACAGTGATGCTAAGTGCAGCATTGCAATCAATAGGACTGCAATGGTAATAACACCAATATGTCTAGTTAAAGAGATGTAAATTGCACTTAATCTGAAAGAAGTTTAGAACCACAGTGGAGCAAGGAAATGAGTAAGATGCAGTGTGAGAGCTAGCAAAGATGTCTGTGCCCACTCAGAATATGTCTTGTTTCACAAAGAGCAACCTCAGGGAGCCTTCAAGGGATTGCTAAAAAGTGAGCAGAAGCTCAAGAGAACAGAAGAGATGTCCTATGCAGCAGAAAAACCCTGCTACTAGCAAAGAAATATGAGAGAAAACTAGTAGGAGGATTTTTCAGAACTGATTCAAGTTAAGCTTGGAAATTATGTGCCTCTTTCTGCCACCTGAACTCCTGTGAGCTCAGTGTGGCAAATCACAATTCACAACGGTGCTTCTCGCAGGCAAAAGGTATGGAAATGGGCACGAGGTGGATCGGCCAAGGCAGACTGGACAATCTGCCATCCTCTCAGCTCCTTCTATGGGCTGTGCCCTGGGATGTTCCTGCAGGAGACCATTACATTCCCCTGCAAAATTAACCCTGTACAGGAAAGGGATCCTAAAGACAGATGTTCAGTGGACAAAACCCCAAGCACTCTGAGCTCAAGCTGTCCTTGCAACTTTAATTTGCCTTATTACATCCACTCAGGGTATTCCTGTTTGCTTGTTATGCAGAAGCACTCATTGTTCAAAGATCTCTGCAGATGACTAGGCACCGTGAAGGTGCATTAAGGTTAGAGCATTTATCTTAGCTCTGAATTGTTCTGCTGGGCTGGTGTCAGATCTCCAGTGTTCTCACATTTCTTCCAATCTCTTGTGCTTGTTTATTTTTACTGATGCTTTGGAAATAACAAGAAAATGGGGCCACTGTTTCCTTTCTTTCCAATGCCCATTTTGGTTGAAAATTTTAATTAGAATTTTAGAAGTTGGGTTGCTTGAGAACCACGTTTAGATTATTAAATGACCTGCTTCCTAGGAATAAATACATCAGAAAAAGAATTGCTAAGTTTGTATGAATTTTGACTCCCTAGGGAGGTGTTTTCCTAACCGTTGTGCTACTTCGGTTAAGAGAAAGAAGGTCAAGAATTGCTTGCTGGCATGCAGTGCTGTTTAATACCTCAGCAAAGCACTAAATAGAGGATAAGTGAGGATGTAATAAGTGGTAAAGTTCATTTAGGATGAGAGAAAAGAAGGTTGTGATGCATAGTAGTTGGGAAGACATTTAGTGCAAGGAATAGGGATATCACTGAGGTTGCTAATTCTCATGTAATGACCTGAAGATTTCTTATGTAAGTGGGACATAATATGTGATTTAGACTTCTGCACAGATGTCTTTAACTTACAAATGTTATTCTCTAGCAGTCCGTGCTCAAAACCTACAGCTTCAGTCTCAGCAATATGTGAAAAACTGTTCATGGGTCAGATATTAACTGATGTCTGCTGACACAGGTCCTTGAAAACAATAAAGATCTAACTTTGTTGTTTTTTGTTCTATAGAGTGCAGTGAGTTCCCCCTAGAATGTCAAATTTTATATACTATAATGAACACATACTCTAAATACCCATTTTTGCTAAAGAAAAAAAATCTTTACTCTGTGCTCTTTGCAGATGATAACTTTTGAGCCATTTATTCATGGATCTGGCAAAAATTTTGCTTTAGCTGACGTTCACAGAAACCTGCTATCTATAAGAGAGGCTGCGTGATTTGTTAAAAAAAAGTTAGGTTTTCTCAAGGTGTTTATCATACTGTTAAAGAACGTAGACTTCTATGAATAAAATCAAATGCATGTATTTTATAAGTATGTCTGTAAAACAGTGTAAAAATTTGAAAGGTTTGGATGGAGTTTCACACCCATTTTCCAGACTATTTTACGAAGTTTAATGAAATATTAAATGCAGAAGTGATGAATCATACACAAAGTTCCAGTTCATTATGAAGGGACTACCACAGCTAGAATACCATTTTATTACAGTTACTATGAAATGCTTACTGTTGGAGTCAAGTATCTGTAACCCTTAAGAAAAGGTTCATCATGCACAAAAGTAGCAGTTAGTAGTAGCTATTCAGCCTTGATGATCGGTGACAACTCTCTTGCTCACTTGGACAGCAGTGAGAAGGAAGAGAAACTCTTTCAGTTGCCGAGTTTTACCAGCTGAGTTGTTTGTCTGCTGCTTCAATTCTTGAGTGGGTTTCTGTTCAAGGACTTCAATTTTTTAAGGAATATAAAGTCTTATTACTTTGAACTTTTATTTAATAAAGTTACATTTGGGTCCTTGAATAGTGTACAGCTGAAGAAACATAAAATAGATCCATATTTCTAAAGTCAAAACCCAGGATTTTTGCTTGAGCTGCTTCTACGTGTACTGAAGTAATACACAGAAGTTATCACTCCAAAGAAATTAATTTAATTTTTCTCCCCAAACAATGTACTTTCTTTTTGCTTTTAACCTTGATCGTTGCATTAATAGATGATAGAGGCACTGATGGGAAAAGCGTAAGAAAAGTGCTGAGATGCTGGAATACAGTGATCTGAGGACACTTATACCACAGAGCAGATAACCTGTTTGCTTTTATTTGTGAGCTTTCAACCATGAATGTAGAAGTGGCACTCCGCAGTTATCGATCAGCTTACCCCACTGTCTGCCATTTGACAGTGCTTCACTTAGACCTACTGTCAAACAAAGGACACTGCAAACAGATGCCACAGAAAACATGCCTTACGTATTGCTTGTTCATTGAGCTAGAATATTGTATTAACTTTGCAAGGCTTCTAATATTTCAAGAATTACAAGTTAAGTGGTTTTAAAAATCTCTTGCTCAACAGCATTATCATGAAAGGTCTATTTATGGTATCTGCATGAGTAAACTGATAGCAGCATGGTTGCTTATTGTGCTCCTCTAAATTCATTTTCCTAATAGCTTATTGGAAACTTTGGTGGGGACAGTGCTTTTGTGTGGTTCTCAGAATTCCTCATACAAACATCTTTCAAATAATTAGAATTACTTCATTCTATCAGAAGATGCAGCTCAACCTGGTGTTTACTGGCACTTGGCAGCCTTCAGTTTTGCAACATGGCGAGCATGTAACTGGGATTTGGAGGAACAAATCCTGCGCTGACTTTGTATCGTAGATCTGCGACTGGACATCATCTTAGGATGATGGGGTACTCAGAGCTAAAAATTCCTTGCTGAAGAAAGCAAGCAATGACATAGAAGCCAGTAGTAAGATGTATGAGCTGTGCAAAAGTGGCAAAACTACTATAGGAAGGGAAGAGATCAGGGGCAGAGAGGCTGGAGTAGCCTGAATCAAGGAAAGATGCCAAGGCAGAGAGAGCAAAGTTCTGGAAGAACTTGGATTGTATGGAGCAATGAGAAAGAGACTCAAAAGTGGCGGTGCTCCTGATGACCAGTCATCTGTTCATGTACCCACAAATTCCTGGTGAATGTAGCTAGAATCAGTGTTTTTAAGCTGAACGTAGACCTTTCCTTGCCCTGTTTCCAGCTTTGGCTCTGGCTGGTATTTCCCAGCCCTCAGGAAAATAATTTGAAATAATGCTGTTGTTTTCAGACAAGCATGTCATTTGTTTTACCGGTCTGTAGTTGATTAATTTGCAAATGATATTCCCAATAAAGTGCTTAGAAGTAGATAATTACAACTATATTAACAGTTACCGGGGAAGCAGATGGTATTCCGAGGAGCTGCCATGTAGAATTAGTGCTGATGCTCTACTGTAATGTACCATATACCCCAGCAACCCACAAACAACAAACTAAAATCCTGCTGATATTCCAGATTGTAAGTAAATTGTGCTATTGCTTCTCATTCGGTTCTTCTCTGAATTTTTATGTATGTTTTCTAGATAGCTACAGTGCTCAGTGAGTTGCTCCTTTTTATGTTCAGTCACATAGCTCTGCAGGTCTGTATTTTGTATTTTCTTGGTATCAACCCACTAAAAGGAAGTTTCTAGGCTGTATGTCAGTGTTTTCTCCACCCTGCTACTCGATACTCTGAAGCATAGACTAACTCTGAAGAAACACCAATTTCTAATTTACTGAATTGTTCAAATGAAAATTCCCTATGAGGTGCTAAGTAAGCTCCAAAGCAACCGGCGCCATTCCATACGCCCACCTGTGCCCGCACTCTCCCTCTCCCCTGCTTCTTTTGTTAACCTCCCAACTTCATACCACAGCCTGACAAAATGTGACCCTTTTTGTGCTTCTGGCGATCAAGAAAAAGGCCACCATGTCACGGCAGTTTCTCCTGCGCCTCTGATCCTTGGTAGCTTTGGTTTTAAGCAGGCTGGAGTCACGCAAGCCACACAGCAGCTCACACCAGGCTGGAGGTTCCAGCGAAGTTGAGGTTCCTGCCTGGGGCTGGCGGAGTGCTGCTGGCACCCAAAGAGAGCTCACTGCAGCCAAATGGCTGGGAGTCTGTTCAGAGCATGGCCTTATTTTTTTATTTAACATATTTGTCATCTACGTGTTTAAATAGAACTAAAAGCTTTTCTCTTTTGCTTTTGTTTTTGTTTTTTTTAAAGACTCTTTAAAAACACTGGAAATAGTTACTAAACAGATTTTTTTTTCTCTTAGTGCTTGTCTTCGGTGTAACTGTTGTAAAAGAAGCGCATAGCAGCATATCTGTGATATAAATGTCTGTAAGTACAACATGGGCATCTTTGGCGTAGAGGATCAGATGAGAAACTTGGGCCGTTTTGAGTAGGTCACATTGCCTATTGCCTGTTTGGAATTACCTGTGTTCTGTATGGCTAAACAGGGCCCAGTCTGATGTTATTTTATGCCAGGCTTGTGATAAAACCTGGAGGGAGGGAGCTGGTGGATGTGGTGACCCTTTTTTCAGTCAAGGAAAAGAAAGTTTTCAGAAGGTTCTTATCATAGTCTGAGTCAGAACCTCCTTAAAAATACAGAGTGTGTGCAGCCAAGTGCAAATGAAATTGGCTGTGTATTGTTTTGCTGGTCTGGTGTGACAGAAGTGGGCATGTGTATGTGTGCGCTCACAAGTGCATGAGCTGACATGAGCAAAAGCAGCTGAGGCATAACAAGGCAGTGGTGACAACGCAGGGCAACAGGAGTAGCATTTAGAATGTAATTATGACAGTAAGCTTAGGAGAACTTCAGCCCACTGAAACAAAACACTTGTTAGCATGATCGAAGGCCCAAAGGAAGGTGTTGGGCTACAGAAGTAGGAAAATGTTTAATTCTTGTTTGTTGTTACTAAGGAGTATCTTGTACACTACCCTTGATGAAACAAGATTGCCTTCAAGCCAAACACAATTCCCTAAGCAATATATTTTTGAATGGAAGCTGCAGCCTGATCCTGAATATTAGTTAATTGCTTTAGTCAAAACAACAAATGCTGATGCCTTTCATTTTGCATCTGTAGGTAGAATAAGGAGAATTAACATTGGTGACTTTCAGGACATCTTCAAGAAAATGGAAGAAAGAGGATTTTGTGCAATAAGGTCTCCTGACCCTATTTGCATCAAAGTATGTCTCTGGCTTCTTTCCCAGCTTTGCTTCTCTTGGTTGAAATGAGAAGTTATTGGATTTATTCTAAGGAGGGCAGGAGTGTGACAGGACAGGTGGTTTTTAAGGCTGTGTGGTATGTCCTAAAGGATCCCTTTTTCCACTGCTTAGAACTTCAACCATTTTACCAGAACACTTTCTGGCAAAATTTCCTTGCAAATACTGTATAAAGTGAACAACTTTTTGAAGTGCTGAAAACCATGCTATTCTACTCTTTTTAAGAAACACTTTGGACTTCCCAAACGGCTTGTGCTTCAGAGCAGTGGTTTGATAACAGGCAGGGAGGTAGTCTCCTTTATCAAGGATATTCCTTTAGTGCTCGTGAAATCAAGTCCATTTTTAATCAGTTTTTTGAATCCTAAAGGAGAAAATGACTGGAATATATCCTTTGAAGATTCTGTTAGGGGTTTTTTTATGTTACAGTTGAATCTCCCTGCCTGGGCTTGGGCATGGTAAAAGCCATAGTATCTGCATGAGGTGTTGTCAATGTGGAACTGGTGGAGGACAAATGGGTCTAAGGTGGACCTTACTTGTTAGGGCTGCACCAATCCTGGCTGACCCCCACGTTTCAAAACTGAAAAAAGACAAGTTGGCTATGTGAGGTAATGCAGAAAATAAAACCAGAAGTGCAAAAGAGGAGAAAGCTAGACCTCAGTAAATGGGTGGAGGAAAAGGTGGGAAGGTAGGGAAATTGGTCAGGGAATTGGGCAGAATGGGGCTGGAATGAAAAAGAGAGAAATGTGATATGGAGTTAGAGGAGGGTGCTGGGACTGACTTGATGAAGAGCCTGAAAAACAAATGGAGGAGTAAGACTAATAGTTGGGGGTGTTGGGCAAGAATGGAAAATCCTGTATCTAAAGAAAAAGTTACACCTGAAACTCAACTTGATAGTCCAGCAGAGCTGTGTGGATAAATGGGGAACTACCTTTTCTCTTGGGGGATCGTGCCAGACTGGAACTGGCTGGAAAAGGAAACAGGAGAAGGTAAAGAGATCATTTGGACTAGGGCCTGATATGAGGAAGGAGGTTCTGTTAATGTGTTAAAAAGCATGGGAGAGGAATATGTGAGAGGCTAGAACAGGGAGATTCTATGGCTGGGGTAAGTGTTAAAAGAGGGAGAGGAGGGAGATCATACAGTGGCTTGGGAGGACATAACAGGGTCTGGTGAGGTGAAAAGGATGAGTAAGGGGAGGAAGGGAAAAGACAGGTAACTGGATGCAGGAAGATTGGGGATTGGAGAGCGAGGACAGAGAGAGTGGTTAGTCCTGTCAAGGAGACTGGGATGCCTTTGAGAATCATAAGGAATGTAAACTGGGAAGGTCATACTCATCTGTCTTTTGCTGTTCCCAAATACGTCTAAATTCTCCTTGTAAGAGTATTTGTCATCCATTTTCAAGTGTTTGTCCACATCAGTGAGAATAATATATTATTGCTGTCAGTTACTCTAGAAGCTGCACAAATCTAAGTGGTAGAACTTAACACTTGAAACCTGTATTGAGTAAGTGGGAGGAAAGCCACGGGATGCTACAGTTGTGGTGTTTTCTGCTTTTTGGGGGACAAAAGAAAAATGCATGTACAATCTGCAATGAAACAATAAGCTTTAGACCTATTAAGAAATACCGTAATCAAAGTTATTAATGCCATACTCATTATCCCCTTACCCATTGTAACAGTCTTGTGCCCATAATGACACATTGTTTCCCCATGGTTTAAGCATCATTAATTGTGTAGGGGAGATAAAGGTAGGTGGACAAGCCAGGATTGCTGTGAACAGGACTGTTGTCCCTTGAAATAGGTACAAGAGGTTGGTGGTGACTGGCAGTGATAGTAGCAGGCTGGCTAGCCTACTGTTTAGTTACTGGGCCTCTGGAATTGGGTTCTGTTGGAACTGGGTTCTGTCCCTTCTTCTGTCACAGCTTTCTCAGAGATGCTAAGCCCCTTAAAGCAGACTTTTTAAGATGATCACTAATTGCATGTTCCACATTTTTTCTGGAAGCCCAACCTCAGCCCTAGGGCCTGTTTTGCAGAAGAGCATAGCTGTGACTGAAAGCAGTGAGACTCACACTTTGAAGATACAAAGCACTGCATAATGTTAAAGATTCTGAAAAATCGTGGCCTGGACATCTTAAGGCAGTCTTTCCTAAATTAGTGGGTACGTCTGGTTTTAATTTATCTGTGCCTAAGCTCCCCATGTATAAAGCACAGTAATAGTTCCCTCAACTCTCAGGGTTTTGGTGAAGATTAGTGAAGTGGCTGTGAAACCCTCTTTCTTTTAGTGATGAGTGCTTTAGAAAAGCCCATAAGGAAATTAATAATTTTGTCTTCAGAGCACTATTTGAATAGTTAGCAGGAAACAAGCTATAAGGCCATACCCTGAACAATGATAAGACAAAATATTGAATACTTGCTTTATTAATTCAACACCATACATCCTGTGCTGTGAAGGAGAAGTGCACTTAAAAAAATGTTAACAAAATTAGAGTGTATGATAATGTATACGCAAAGGATACCAAATTAAGTTTGCATCAGCAACCATAATTCTTTCATTGCCTAATGCTGGAGCCTTGATTTTATTGCCTGAAGAGCATTCTTTCTAACAGAGAGTGATTTTTTTGTCTCTGTATGTGTGTTGCAGTATTTTAATGGGAATGTGACTTCTAGATATTTTTAAGAATTGTGTACTCAATGCATAATTCCGTTTTTAAATATTTCTCGCTTCTTTAAGATGTGGAAAGTTTCTAGCATTGACATTTAGTATCCTTTTTTCCCTCTGCTAAAGGTCCTACCTTGTAGCATTTTATTCATGGCCAGTAGCATTTACTAACACAGCTGAAAGCACTGGGGATGCTTGAATGAGGAAGGATGGCAGAATTGTGCCCTCCATTTTTCATCCAGTGATAATGAGATATCTTACAACCCATATTGACTTTTCCAAAGATCAGAAAGCTCTTTGAGGGAGAGGGAGGGAAAAGCACAGAGGGTGAATTCAGCCACAACAAGGTTAATGTACTTACACAAAATTATACATGAAGCATGAGAGTGCCAAGAATAGTAGCACCCACAAATCCTGCCGAGGAGGTTGATCTTGTGAAGTGATGCCCTCTCCTCGCAAGGTGCCAATCCTTTGGAAGTTGTTAAGTTTAGAGGGCACTTTAGCCCCCAGCAGGATCAGTCACTTGTCTCCTGCTGTTTCTCTCTAAGTCTTGATCTTACTCAATTCTACACATTTACAAAGTTGTCTTATTGCCCTTCTAGGAGCCAACCTCACGATTTCCTGGGGATTTTGCCTGACCCCTATGAGTCTTTTTTAACACTCACCAGTTCTGGACAGCAAACATCTGTGGGGGCTATCTGGGAGGCCAGTAGAAGCTCCTGCACCACAGCTGCTCTGAGGCAATGCCAATCTGAGCCTGAAAGGGAACAGTCTGCTCAGTGCCACTTGGGCAGTGTTTCGCAGTGGTTCAGCTGATGCCCTTTGTTACCTGCAAAATACTGCCAGGTGAAAAAAATGGTATTTTTTTAATACTAGAGATGCTTGGAACTTTTAAGTGTGGTATTAGCATCTGCATGATTTGCAAAAATTAAAAGAGAGGTGTTAACCTGCTTTTCTTTCCATTTCTATCTCAAAATACTCCTTCTTCTGTAGATGAACATGTTGAGGAAATTTCTTGATAAAGACCATAGAAGGTAAAGGACATGGAATAATGTATCTATTCCCTTTTTTCATGGGTGCAGGAAGCTAAGTTTGCAGCTTCTCTGTTCAGAAATATTTTTAGACTATCCAGATCAGAAATTTTTGATCTGGTCTGCACTGGAAAATCCTGATACAAGCAAGGCTGTAGGCTGTTGCTGAAGTGCTTAGCCTCAAATAGTTCCAGCTGTTCTATGATGATAGCAGACTTCTGATGGATCATACAGTACGGAGATCATGACTAATTTTATCTTCATATTGTTTGTTGCAGTGGGATTGTAGGGCTGTATAAGGCAGATGACGGGGCAAGTCTGCGTGAGAAAAGGTGTTGGACATACTGTACTTCCACCTGTTGAATGCAGCTTTTTAGATCTACGGAGTTGCTCTTAATAAAGCTTGTAGTACAGCACATATCTGGAATAAATTTTAAAAAACAAATCAAAATATACAGACGAATGGAAACAGAAGAACAGTCTCTTGCCTTCTCTGCAATGGTAGATTTTAACCAGCAATGGTCAAGGCCAGCAGCTTTGTAATTCTCCGGTCTTTCTTCTTTGCAGCTGTAAAACAACTGCAGTTTTGATGTGCCCTCTGTGATTCTGCTCAAATCAATCTGTATTTAAAGACACCAGCTTTCCATCTTACTGGGTTTTTTTTCCCTGAGCAATATCCTGCACCATGCAGTTCCACAGATGTATTAAATGTTGTACTGACACTTTTTGCTCTTTGTGTGTCAGAGAATGCCTGAAATCCTGATCCATATGTCTGCACAGCCATATGCCTAGTATGACCTATTTCTGCCAAAAACATCAGAAAATGACTGGGAAACGGGTTCTTTTGCATTACAGGGTCTGGGACTAGGAGGAGGAGGTGAAGTGGCAAGACGGCTGCCCTGCATTCTGCCCTTTTCCATGTGGAAAGCAGCCTTGAAGCTCTGTCTCCATTAGGAGCAAGCTGCTGATACAGCTATACCCACACACTGCAACAGCAAAGCAGTCCTGAGTGGACTGCTGGAAATAGCTTGTCCTGGCAAAACAGCGCTTTTTGACAAGATAGCTTATTACAGCAGTGCTTGCCTGTCCCTGCAGAAGGAGCAGCAGCAGCAGAAGCACAGCTCTGGCAGCACGACTGCTCTGTGCCGCTGCCCTTACCTGCACAGCCGTGCTGGTCAGAGATCATTCACCTCACAGACACCCCGTGTGCCTCAGGGGGCCTTGTTCCCACTTCATCCTCAGCACTGGGGGACCTTCACTGGCAGCAAAGGCACAGTCAGAGCACAATTTGAGCCCCCCAACTTTATTACAGACTCTCGTCTCCTTTCATATACATTGCCTCTTAATTTCTTGATTTTCCCCTTTTTCTTTTCCAGTGTACAGTGTTCTTTCCCTTTTTATTTCCAAAGGAATGAGCAGTTGCTGTCAGAGTCGCCCTCTTACTGCAGTGGGGGCAACCCCATGGACCTCACCACAGAGGTGTCAGTGCAGCAGCAGACAAGGGCTTGGCCTTGGTCCTTGCCTGAATGCCCTCCTCTCTCTTTTCAGCAGTCCTGATGCCTTTACCTCGGCAGAGTTTAACTCTACTTGCTCAGTTAATGTTATATTTTAATAATGACTCTACTTTTTATTTGGCCGCTGTTTTATCTGAATAATTGCAGTACAGGAGCTCTCAGGCAAACAATTAGGTTTCGAAAATCAGGTTGCAGGCTTGAATATGTGACTGCAAGATATTCCTGTGAGTGTAGTGTTTGTGTCAGAAGACCTAGTGGGAATTTCCCTGGGGAGGTTTGTGTACTACGTAAGAGCACGAGAAATGCTCTACAGGTCAGATATGTGGGTTGCCTAGCCCAATAGACTGCCTCTGACAGTGGCTAAAGAGACGCTGCAAGGATTTGGATAGGAACCTGGCCAGCCATTCCTCTCCCCTCTATTCACTCCAGCTCCTGGGCATCTTTTGGATGAGTATTAGAGAGCCAGGAATGTGCCTGGGAAGCACACGGGCTGTGGGATTTGTTGGCAGATAAATGGAGTGTGTACTTGTGGGAAAAATTTTCCAACTGCTGTTTAAAATGTAAAATTTTCTGACCTGCCTTGCCTCCTTTGGGATGTGAGAGGAGAGGAATTGCTTCAGATCAGTGAGCGTGCAAACAGCTGTATGATACATTGCTGGGACAGGACATGGAGGAACAGGCCAACCTCAAGGACTTGGTAAAACAGTATTTACAGGATTTTTTTCCCTCCCTCCCACAATAAGTCCTCATTTTTCTGTGGTAGTGGGAAAGGATTGTTTTCTTTTTGCATGGATGGCATTTCCCTTTAGATGTTTGCTTGTCACAGAACTGGAATCCAGCTTTCTGCCCTATTTCCATACTTTGAGATTCAAAGATAATGTTTGTCAGTCCAGTAGGATAAAAGTAGCATACCTTTACTACTGTCATTGTCACGAGTTATAGGAATCACTGTGGCATCTGTCACCATGGTAGAGAGGTACTACAACATGCCTGTAAAGCATCTGCTTCCTTCAAGAGAAGGAACTAGTTCTAATTCCCCCTGCTTCAGTTATACATCTTTTGCTTATGGGTACTTGAATTTGTGTAGTTTAATTCAGGATTACACTCCTGGGGCCATTCTACTGTTCAGCACTTAGTGATGTAGAAGATCCACTGCCAGCTTTGAATTGCACTCTGATAGTTTTAGTATTTGTGCTCAATCTCATCTCCTCACTGAGGGTGAATTCCAGAGGGGGAGACCATTGGAAATGCAAGGTCTTTGGCCCAGTGAATTCAGCTGTGGTTTCCATCAGGTTTTTATGGCCCCGTTGTGTGTAGTGACTCCTTGTCTGTCACGGAGAAAAAGGTGGAGCTATGCAGAGTTTCAGGAGTTTGTCATGTATCCATTCTTGTCCCTGTCTTTTAGATGCACACATGGTGTGTGCTGCTTGCCTCATTGGATATCATAAATACTGGAAGTTATAATAAAATTAGGAGCACAGATGTTCCTCTTACAACCAGTGCACCCTGTATACCATAATAATAATGAAATATATCCATTGCTGTTCTCTGTGGTGCTAAATTTTCTCCAGTGAGGCATCTTGCTTTAATAATAAAACCACATTTTCTTAAGCAAGGGAATATCAGATTTACATTGGCAGTATTTTCAAATAGCATGGAGAGAGATATCCAAGATAATGGTAAGATTTTCTAGGACAGCTGACTGTGCATGGAAACTGCAGCCAGGTGGAGGGGTCCACCAGGTCTGCCATTAGTCTTCATTTCTTTCCTTCATCAAGGCAATTAATGGGAGAGGACTGTCAGCCTAAAGACTCACACTGCTGGCAAAGTGGAACAGCCTTTGTTGGAAGGCTAGTCAAGGTTTATTTAAAACAATCTATTGCAAACCAGTGAAGTTTTTATTTTCCAGCCATGGTTATAGTCAACACTTCTGGCCAGGGACCTTTTCTCTACTAACCTGTAATGGAAAGTAGAGTGCTCTGAGGAGGTTATAGCCCAAGCCCTGATTCTGTGTGTGAATAGATACATGTGGGCTTAGGAGATTGTCCCCAGTGGGCATAACTTTGCATACATTTTGTTTTGGTGTTTTTCCTTGAGAAATACAGAAATAAAAAAGTGTGGTGCTATAAAGCTCTTTGTAAGTATCTGCTGACCTTACTCTGGTTTAGCCTATCTTGAAACATAGAAGTAGTCCCTTTGACACCTTTGGGTGAGGTTGCAGACTTGGCCCTCTGCTGCCCTGCGCTCTTAATTATCTAGAAGGAGAAGAATGCTTGTAGTGACCAGAGCATGGCTGCAGTAAATGTTATCCTTCCTGGTGGGAAAGGGGTCAGACTGCGGTGAAAGAGGAAGAAAAGTACAGGAAAAGGATGACAAAAACTGTAGGAGAAAAATGAAATGAAAAATACAGGGGCAGAAACTTCACCGCTTATAATTCTCACCAATCCAACTTTTCCCTAGTAGAGACCCATTCATTTACACTGTCTGCATTAAATTTATCATCTCTGGGCTAGCTGGAAAATGGAGGTCAAATTTCATTTTGGCCTGCAACTTGATAAAAATGACCTGCAAAAGGTAGATGACAGGCTGTTATTTTATGCACTGGAAAATAGCAAAGATCAGATCCTATCTCCTCTGTGCCCTCTTTTCTGTGCATGTCTGATGCTAGCTCCTATCTGTAATGTATCACTGGAGAGTGCCCTGATTTGTTGAATGGCTGGTCAAAGTTTAAAAGAAGAAGAATCTGTTTGGAACTGGCAGGCAATCTCAATCAAGATGGGTTGATGATGAACCTTTTGCCTTCTGAAATCTCCGCTGAGTCACTAACAAGTCATAAAAATACCAGGTGCATTGATATGACAGTCAAACAAACTACTTGTTATAGTTCATTTCATCTCCAGAGACATCTATTAATAGTAATTAATGATTCTTCAGCAGTTGCATTCACTGTGTCTCAACAACTTTCACAAGGCAGGAAAAATCCTGTTAAAAAGACAGTGTGCCAGCAGAGCTTGTAGATAGCAGGAGGGTGTAAAAGTTAAACTCTATACTGGAGGAAAAAAACCACCCAAACAAGCGTTTCTGTAGTACTTGGAGTATTTTAGGATCTACAGCAAATGGAGACTGTAAAGGATTAGTCTGGGATTAAGAATCCTTTAAACTTACGAAGTGCTTAACCTTCACTGTGTCTGCTTCTTATGCTGTTTGCAATATTGCGCTGCCACTTTTGCAGGGGAGCTCGTGGCAGAGCGGTAGTGCTGCAATGCAGCCTTCTCCACGTTGGGTCTTTTATGATTCAGTACTACTTTTGGTTTGCTTTGTAAAGATCATTGCAAGGGCTTATCTTGTGTAATTGTTTTACTGCCATCTGCATTAGAGTATAATTACCTTTCAAAAATGGTAGATCTCTTTTGCGAATGTTTAAAGGCAAATAATAGGCAACTAAATTGCAAGGTCTTGGGATGTAGCAGCACATAGGCGGTAATAAAATGTATGCTATATTTACAGCGTATACTTCTGTCTCTCGTTCGTTCTGCTTTTTTTTCTTTGGGTTTTTTCCTCCCCTTCTCTTCCCATAGGAATGGTAGTTGGTGATTATGGTTTTCTCTTCCTTGTGTTTTTTTCCCCTTGCCTGTCCTCTTTTTACATAGAGTTAATCATAACTCGTGAGGGTTTTTTTTAGAATTTGTTCTGATCCTTATCTGATAGCTGTCCTGCAGTTCAGGAAGGATGGATATTCTAGTATTTTCCTCAACTATAATGACAACTAGAAATATGGCAAATAAATGGAACACAGATTGAACTAAATAAAATATATTTTTTAAAGGAGATATAGCTATTTCCTATAAATAACCACTTACAGTTTTTTAAAGTTTTAAGATGTAGAAATGCAATTGTAAATCTGTCTATCTGTTTTCTGCTTGCAGCCTATAAATGCCCTTAGGTTCAAATGATAAACTACTTGTCCGATAATATCTTTAAGTTTTCTGTTTCCTGCAAGTATGTATCAGGAATTACAGGAGGTGCCTTTCCTTACATATGAATGCCTGTACGCTGTCTCCTGCTGTAAATCCTGTATTACCTGAAAGGTTAAAATATGGAGGTGAGGACATTAAAAATGCATCCAGAAAATGTAGATGACAGGAAAAAAAGAAAATACAGCAACAGAGGGGAAATACCGTAGATAAAATGATAAGGCAGAGAAATAAAGCATGACAAGACCATGATAGTTTGCATAAGTAATGAGAATTGAATTCGTGGTCTTTAAATTGCTGTTTAAATTCCTATTTGCATGTTTATCGGAAATCTCCTTTGCTTAAGTAAAACTGGCCTATATACATTTTAAAAATCCATTTATAGGTCCGATTTTGATGAGAGTTAGACAGATGTGTGTGATACTATTTTAATAGTGGCAGTGTGCACAGGTTAATGGCAACTCTTTAAGATGGGTTTCTTGAAGGGCTGGTACCTGTTTTCCTCAAAGTCAATGAGGAAATATGTCACCTTCATTAAGAGCAGAACTGAGTCCTGAGTGACTTGTGGAGAACCCCAAGAATAAGCCCATATAGCCTTGAGCCTTCTAGAGCTCTGTAGTCCTCTGATATTTATGAACTGGAGTACTCTGAGCACCTTTTGTCAGGGTTTGGTGGCCTCAGCTCCCAAGTCAGAGGTTCTTACAGGACTTGGTTCTGTTCTTGTGTCTTTCCTGATCTTGCCTGTTTATCTGTGATGGATTGCACTGGCGACTGAGTGACCCTATTCCTCAGATAAGTGCGAGACCGTAATTGTGGTATTTAAAATCCCACACTTTTAGTGTTGGAATACTGGACTGCTTCATATTTGCAATTGATACATGCATGAATTTGGCTGCCTTCGTGTGCCTGTTCCCTGTATGACTGTGTCTGCAAGGGAATCCGTGTGCTTGGGTAGCTGCACCTTCCATGTGTCCCAGCTGTCTCTGACGGACTCCCAGCCTGCTCTCCTAATGCTTGCTATCTGGGGAACAAGCCATGGGAGCTTCACTGGGAGGTGACCCGGGCACGGTGGAGTTCAGCGTTGTCCCAAAAGACACTGAATGCCTCAGAGGGTCCTCCTCATGTGGTGGTCACCATCAGCACTTTTGGGAGATGGAGAAACTCCATGGTGAACAAGAGGGAACAAACATCCTTCTCAAAAGGCTCTCCAGCATATAGGCAAGGACAGCCCTTTCCTTCTCTTCTGGAGCAGTCCTGGGAATTGTTTCCTGCTGGTCTGTACAGTCCTTTGAAGGCTACAGCGATTTGTGGGGAATGGAGCCACTGCAGATCCAAGTCATGTGCTTGCTCCTTATATGCATTCTTATGGCATCTCTGAAACAGATGCAAATTGAATTTCAAACAAAAGATATCACCACAGCTGCTACAGTGGTGAATGACCCATTCTTTGAAAACTGACACTGCCATACACATTTGCAGGTGTACACCCTGGACTGATAGGCTTTGGGTATGATGTAGCATTCCTAACAGAAAAATAATCATTGAAGAGCTGCTGTTAAAACATAAAAATCTTCTTTTTCTCAAAATGAGTATATACATTTTTTTTCTGAATATGTATTTTTTGTCACAGAATCAAATGAAACATACTCGCCTTTTTCACATATGTGACCTCTTTAATTAATCTATCTCTTTTGAAAGTCTGTTTTCTAATATACTGCTACTGTGGAAAAGTTGTATGTCTAATTTACATGTCCAAATTAGTTTCAACTTAGTTATATTGAATGATAATAGATTTCTTTTTCATATAATTAATGTTGTCTGCAAATGTAATGTGGATTAAATTTATCATTGTAAAGATCTTAAGATTTTAATATTTTTGCAGAGGCATAAATACAGTGTAGCTATAATTATTTCATTATGTATGTATAAAAATAGGATACGGGGGAAAGTGCATGCTTTCCTTCACTGATTACTCTTAATGTCTCCCAAATTTCCTGATTTACAATATTCTCCAAGGATGTAGATTTTTCTAATTGAAGTACAGTAATTTGCATATTTTTAGACCTTGTGACACAGTTAATTGATATGTCATTACTTATATGGCACTGAATATATTTTATACATTCACTGCAGAGCAGGCTTAACTTGAGATGCAGTGGCACTTTGCAAGGAACTCGAAACTATTACATTTGGTTTAATCTTTTTACTTTCCTTCCTCTCCCTTTCTTTATAAAGGCAAAGCAAAAATGAGTCATGTAGTAATTGGTGTAGTTCCTGTTCAAATGTACTCGTTAAAATAATGTTACTGTGTAAATGACAGGACGAGAAAAGTAAGATCAAGTAAACAAAGAAAGGAAGAATAATGGGAGAGACAAGGACAAAGAAGATAAGGTTAAGGCTGGGGGGGAGCTAAATGTCAATAGTATCAGTGCTGGGTGTTTGAAAACCAAATTGTTCTGTTTTCTTTTACGCTATTCAGTATAAACTTGTTAAATGGTTACTGTGTCTAGGAATATTTTAAATGGGCCTTTTAAATTTAGGAGCACTGTATTTATTATGGATGCTAGCAATGAGCCTAATAGTGCTCCAGTATTCAAAAAGGGTCAGAGTTTCTCTAGTGGCAACATATTTATTTCTCCTGGTGCATACCACTGCAGAACTGAATGCTTTTAATCTTTATTTGCTAACCAGGAAGATGGCTCAGTCATGTAAAAAGAACTGAAGGGATTTTAAGTTTCTTTTTTAAGGATCTGGTTGGAGGTATGGCTCATTGGTAATGGCAGTCTCATCTCTGGTGGAAGATTTATTACTAGTGACCATTCCTTACATGGTGGCTAGGGGGAACGGGGCCCTTAGTGCAGGGTAAGAGAATAGGATCCTGCCCCTTGCCCCAGATAAGACGGGCTGTGTTAATGGCAGGTGAAGGTGAACAGCAGTGGAGATGTGGGAAGCATTGGGCTGTAAGGGGTCAGGCCACAGGTGCGACTCAGAAGTGATGCTGACCTTTCTCTTGATCATCTCCTGAGAGCAAGGCTGACATGCTTTGTCTTCAGACAGTGCCTGGAGGTGCAGCAAGGAGGAGGGTGTGCGAATTCATATCATGAATGTGGTGCATTCCTGTGCACTTGACAGTCTCTCAAGTGAATTGCTGTTCTTCCTGGCCCTGCAATGTGTGTGAGGCCCAAAATGTATGACTTATGCCCATGTTTATGCCACCTGGATTTGCCCTATGGGACTTAAACTGTGAGTTGCTTATGATCTTTGTTATTTAAAGACTGTATGTCTTGTGTGCTCTTCTTTGGTGTTTGGGAGGGTGTGAGAGCAGAAGACATCACTGGAGTGAGAGTTACTAAGGGAAGCTATTCCATTTTCTTAAAAAGTGTACTATCTTGGCAGGATTTTCTTCTAAGGCAGCAGTAAAAAATATATATGTAAAACTACTGAGCACATCTTTTAAAACGCTTGTACACTGGAGGCTTCTCCCTTCAAGATACTTCCTCTTGAATCAAGCTCCAGAGACAAGTATGAATTCTGAATCCTGGCTACAAAAGCAGAATTCACTCTCATATCAACTTGCTTTGTTCTTTTTTTTCCTTGCCAGCAGAAGGGGTGAGGAAAGGGATAGAATGCCAAAAGTGATTCCTGTCTCTCTCTCTGAATTTGAGGTTCCTACTCTCATCTCAGCCCAGAACACTCAAGCAGCTGCAGAGGATGAAAATGATGATAGAGCAGCAGCTCGTAAGTGAATATGGGGGTTCTGCCTAAGTAAGCATTTCATTTGGATCTGATTTTGCTGCAGCCCCAAACCTGCCTGAAAGCTCTCTCCCCAGATAGGCAGTGGACCATTTACTGGCATAAGGGTACATTCTACTGCTCCAGGAAAAAAACGGCTCTAGGCAACTTGCAGACCAAAGTTGTTGAAATTGAGGGAATCTTCATTTGCAAATTATGTGGTTTGTGTATTGGTTTGGTTTTTTTTAAATTTAAACAAACTATGGTGGGCTTCCCTAGGTAATAAACATTAAATAGTAACAAGTGTTTATTCTTGCAGAATCATAGCATGGGAAGAGAGTTTAGTTTTTAGGACAGCATTAACTTCACATGCCTTTAACCATCTATGAGACAGCTGTTTATGATAAGCCAACTGTTTAGGCACTATGTCATTGGGGAAGGAGAGAGGGGTGTCTTCAAGGCATACTTGTCACTGGTCTTTGATGCCAAACTGAGGCTGTGACAACTGATATACATGAGAAAATCACCGGAAGTGTTCAGGAGATTTTGCTGTGCTGCAAGAACAGTTTTCTCTACAGAGGCAGTTTCAGGATGGTCTGAACACTGGATAGTTAAAGTGACTTCTTTCTTTTGTTAAAGATAAATTTAACCCTAGGAATAAAATAAAAATATACCTCTCTTTTAAAAATGGTCTGATTTCCTGCTTGAACTTTTTAATGGTGGTCCAGCAAAAATTGTAGCATTTATGAATATTACAATATAATAGTCTGCTCTGTATTAATAATAATTAATAGAGATACTCCTTGATGATTGCATTAAATGAGGTGATTAGTTTTGCACTGAAGAGCATCTTTTCTTATAGAATACTTTTAACTACTCTGAGAAAAGATACTTAAAATGAAAATATATATCTCTTAAAGAAATATTTTATCAGTTCAAAACAGCACTAAGCATCAATAAATTTGTACTGTACACACTAATTCTGGAAAAGCAACGCAAAGCCTTTGGATGTTTTTACATTGCTGTGTCTCTCATTTTGCTCATCGTGCAACTCTGGTTTTACTGCTCTTGAAAAAGAACTGCTCTTAGGCATCAATTGTGTACATACAGAGCACTGTAATTTCATAGACGAGTACATAAGGTGCTACCATCTTACAGCTGAGCAATGCGTGTGAGTGGTGCTAATCTCCTGCTCTTTGTGAAGATTTCTGAAGGTTACTGTGCAAATACAACCTGTAGACTTCTGCTTTGTTAATGGGAAGGGAAACCTGTTAACACTTGTCTTTCCAGGGAAAGAACTTAGATTTTGCTTGTCCATATTTTTTTGTAATGTTCACAAATCTCTTGTTAACCTAATTGCAGTTTCCTTTTTAAAAGCATCTCTGCAATTTCCTCTGTCTCTGTGCTAACATTTCCACCCTCTGATACCTGAGTGCCTCATAAACTGCCCAGGGAGAAGTCGTTAGTGCATCCTTGAAGTGCTGCTGCTTTTGGGATAGGCTCTCATAGTTTCGTGTCTTTGCAGGTCCAGAAAGGGACATGGAGTTTTAACTTTGCCAAGTGAAACTTCAAAGGAATTTTAAGAGGGCAGAACATAATTACTTGAGCTGAAAATTTGCCAAGACACTGGTTGAAATACTCACTCCTGAGAATTTTCTATTAAAGTTACTAGCCTGGATAAGTCGTGGCCCTTCAGAAGTCAGTGGTAGTTGACCCCTGGATTTTGCCCTGCAAATCACCTTTAGTCTCATCTAAGTCACATCTGGACTTGCAGTCCTTGGCTGCAAATCTCCTGGTCTCTTCAGGGTGAGCTGTGTATAACTTCGAGGTGTGTGCATGTAATTGATCTCCAAGTAAGGATAAGGAACAGCTTGCATACAGCTGGAAAAAGAATGGGGAAGCATGCATTGGAAAGTAATGCTAGCTGGAAATCAGGGGTAGCAACTTTTCAGTCTGGCTACAAAAACACAAAGAAATCCAGTATCTGAAATTTGACTAATTCAGCCTTGAATAATATGTATTTATTGAGAGGGATGAGGGCAGTTTACTGTGAGGTGCAAGGCTTTCCATGGCTTGTGTTTTTTGAGACAAAGTTGGAATGTCCTTTTGGAAGAAGTTATTTTTTCCTGTAGTAGAATACCTATGGTCCTTTGGAGCCATGGTAAGGTATGAGTGTGTTTTCCTTAAGCTTTGTGCTCGGAGCACTTCTTACTCTCTTTCTTTTGGATACTGTGGGCAGAACTGGGTCACCTTCACTGCTCTCAGCACATCCATCACCCTTAAAGTCCCACCTCAGGAAAGTGGTTATAATAAAATCTTGTGCGTCAGGACTCCAGCCAGTCACCTGCAAGAAGCTGGACTTTTTTAACCCCTCACACAATTAACTGGGTTTGTTAATGTTTTAATAACTATTTATCTCTAAAGCCTGATGTATTCCACATTTGCAGGTGGGTCTCTGAAACAGGGGGTAGCAATGCTCACTCCTGAACCTCATTGTTTTTGTTTGACTGACACGGACACAGTTCTGTGTATCATCATGTGAAGATTGGAAGAAGTCTGTCAGATAAGACAGATGTGAATGTGTGGTCACCTTTCTTGAGTTTTTTTTCTGCTGCCAGGTTCTAACCTGATTTCCTCTGATTTGCAAGGTCTTTGGTATTTGATTGAGCTTCGGTTTCTGTTTACCAGATGTTTAACTCTGGTCATCTGAGAGCTGAACTGGTGTAATTTAACTGAAATTTTGGGTTGAATGTAGAGCATCTGTGTGAAATGTGATAGTCTGTGGGTTAACAGAAATTGCATAGGATAATCTGATGGTCTGTTCTGTCTAGAAACACTGAAAATTATTCTCTTACAGATAATTAGAATGAAAGTTAAATCTTCATGTTCTTCACATTATTATTAACTGGTCTATAAGCATAAATCTCTTAAAGTACTTGCAGAGAGGCCATGACCCCCAAAAGCTTTATCTTGTGTATCATACATAGATAGACACACACATGCATGTGAGCACACCGCCTTGGCATGATCCTTGTGAGTACAGGAGGAAGTGGAAAGAAAGAGCAGGAGAGCTTCTTAAGTGAGTGCAGGAGATTATAGGAGAAGGAACTGTGCTATATTTACAAATGTGAATGACTGGTGGAAACCCTTAACCTGGAAGGGCAAACATTGCCTTTGTTTGAGCCTTCTGACTGTGCTTTTAATGTTGAATTTCAAAGCTTAAGAAATAAAGATCAAACCTTAAGTCTACGAGGAGAGTGTTTGCTACCAGGGTAGGTCCACCACTAGGTGCTAATCCATCTTTTGAGCTGCTAGCAGATCTGTCTGTCCTACTGGATGAAATAATGAAGTCTTTGTTTATTCTCATACAAATGAAGATCATGTTATGCTGATGATGTAAATTAGTTATCCTGAAAGTCACCATTCCTGCTGCTTGTTTCCATGCTATTAGAATTGCAGAAAATCTGAAAGTAATAAATATCAATTAATATAAAATGTACAAACAAGTCTTTATTGAAACTCATATTTTTCTAATATCTTAATTGTTTTTAAAAGCATTTATTTTTACTAACTAACAAACTTGCTTTGTTGGGCAGTTCATTACCTGTAGAAAGATTTTATTATTTGCATCAAAAGTCTGTAATAAAATTCTAGCTGTATCATTTAGAGCTGATTTTTTCATAAAGCATTATGCATCAGGTAAATAGGCTGAATGTAAATGTCTACTTTAGGCAGGGTTCATTAACAGCTGGAAAAGATGCAGTTTTGACTAGGAATGAAAAATAAGACAATGAACTATTTTGTGACATAAAAATAATCTAATACTTCAAAATGGCTTGCACCAAAGCCTTAAGACTACTAAATTTTAGATGTAGCCACTATTTTTTTTACCGTACAGTGGACCAGTGTAAGCCAGAGTGTAGTTTACAATATTCAACATTATACAAGCATATAGTGCTGAGCAGTAGATCTTACTCAGCCATAAAACTAAAATGCTTGCTGATTTTAAGATCTGCACTGTGGAATGGCGGCAGATCAGGGCTCTTTCTCTAGTGAATATAAGCTGTGACTCAGTTAATTCACTACGTAGATTGGCTCATAAGTTTTCATGGTAAAGATCAGGTGCTGACAAGACCGGGATAAGACCACTGATCCATTTCTCCCCAGAGCTTGAGTAATTGTTATTAGTAGTAATTATATCTTACATTTACATGCAGCTATATATTAATAAGTTTCTTATATTACATAGCAAGCAAAAGAAATAATCGTGTCCTTGCTACTCTCCCAATAGATCTTTGACTCAGAGGGTATCTCATGTCTGTGGCATGGATGCAATAGACTTTTATAATGGTGGGTTTTTTTACAAGGAGCTGATCAGCCTTCATTTTAAACTCAGAGAAATCCTTTTTTTCAGTATGAAGTGCCTCTGTACCATCTAATATCATGGCAAATGCAGTCAAAGGCTAGAGATGACATTTATGTGAGATTTCCAGCACATGACTGCTGGACTAGAATAGCTGGGGTAAGTATAAACTGACTAAAGGATTTTTCTTCCATTTTCTGCTACATAAGAGTACTTTGATATCCCAGAAGGTAGAATAATTTGTTCTGTGTTCTTAGTTTCCTTTATGTAATTAAAGCTTCATCTCCTATGTCATATGTGGCAGGTGGTTGTCCTTGAATCCTTTTGTAAAAGGGGAGTCATGGGCACCTGAGATGGCTTTCTGAAAGCCATCCAGTACTAGCACCACAGGAATTGTAGAACAAGCAGAGACAAGAAAGAAATCAAAGTGTTCTGTCCCTTAAACCTCTGCTCATCTCTGGTCCTTCTTTCTCCATGAACTAAGGAGGTTGTAGTGAGGTGAGGGGTCAGTCTCACCTTATTGCCAGGTAACAAGTGATAGGATGAGAGAAACAGCCTCAAGTTGTGCCAGGGGAGGTTTAGATTGGATATTAGGAAAAAATGTTCAATGAAAGGGTTGTCAGGCATTGGAACGGGCTGTCCAGGGAAGTGGTTGAGTCACCATCCCTGGAGGTAATTTAAAAGACATATGGATGTAGCATTTAGGGAGATGATTTAGTGATAGACTTGGCAGTGCTGGATTAATGGTTGGACCTGATGATCTTAAAGGTCTTCTCCAACTTAATGATTCCATGACAACCTAATGATTCTGTGTGTCCCTTTCTCTAAAATATGAAATGCCCCAGTAGAGGATTGACAACCTTGCTGATACTCCCACTCCAAACCTGTTGAGATCAAGAACTTCAAAAACTTACTGCAGAAATTGCCTTGTGCTGCAACCTGAACATATGTTCAGCTTTCCTGTTGAGAAAGAACTTTATCCAGAAGCTCAGAAACTTTTATTACTTATTCTCTGACTTGAAGAGGTGTCAAAGATAAAGAGAGGTGGACCAGATTTAGGATCTGTCTTCTGTTGTGCAGTTTAAGCCTTCTCCTACACCCAGGGGGGTTTAAATCCCCTTTCTCAGCATGACACTGCTTCAGGTGAATGTGGTCTGTTGTCTGTAATACATAACCAGAGGAAACAAGGGGGAAAATAATCTTTGCAGCCTCCACTGTACAAATCCAGCAACTTTTGTCACCGAGTGTGCTGCTAACTTGTTTGTTGGGGCTGTCATGCATGGGCCAAGGTGTCTCTCAAGGAGATAGTCTGTTTTCTGGGTGAAAGAATACATTTTCCTTCTCCCCTCCTCTTGTCATTACCTCATAAAGCAAAACAAATCCTTGGGATCCGCTCCAGTCTGTTGGATAAAGAATATGTTTCCTAATTCAGTTGCAACTCAGTAGTGCAGTTTGTGAAATAATAATAGATATACTGAAGGCTCTGTGGAGAACCGCAGTGAAGCAGTAGTTACTGCTCATAAAGTTTTTTAATAGGACGTGAGTTCCAGGATTCAAGGGAGAGAACATTAATGTCCTTTACAGAACGTTGTGGAAAATAAATACTGAGCAGCACCAATCTCTTGGCAGTTTCAAAGGATGCCTAAAGAGGATCATTATGAGACCGTATATGATGGAACATGACTCCATTGCAAGTCTTTGGAGTCTCTGCTGGGATGTTGTTTCTAGTGCTTGAGATTAGGAGACGAAAGCAATTTCAATAGAAGTCTGTGGAGACCATGTGGCAATTACATTGCTGACAATATCAGTATGATTTTAGTGGGAGTCTCTGGAGACCTTAACTTCTCAGTGAAGTAAAATGCACCATGCCCATACAAATTATATTATTGTTTGAAATAACCAGGATAAGTTAGGCTAAACAAGTACTGGAATAATAGGAGTATTCAAATAGATTTTCCTTGTGGCAAGAAATGCTGCCCACAGCCTTGCCATAGCCCCCTGCCGCAGTCCTTCATCCTGGGCATGAGTTGTGGGTGATGATTTCTCTGGAAATCCTAGGCTGAAAGACTGGCTTATTTAGGTGTCTGTACAGTTGGTGGCCAGTTTAGAGAGGGAATTGTACAACTGAGTTGTTTTACTGAGCTCCCGCTTTGCCGGTAGTGGGGTCTGAAAATTGCAGAAGGTGCAGCTGTCAGAGGCAGCAGTCTGTCAAAAAGAGACTGAGGAGGGAGCTGGGTTTAAAAATGTGGTGATGGATGAGTACAGCTTTTGGCCTCATGGCAGTGGTGAAACAATGACTGGTTTAAACCATCTGGCCTGGACAATGGTTGAAGTCTGCTGAGCTCAGAGAAGCAGTTCCCGGGTTTTACTTTTCTAAAAGTACATCAGTGCCCTTGCTCTTGCTGATGTTTGGCAAAGCCACTCCCTGTGAGGCTATTGCAGTGCACAGCTGGTTCCTGAAGCAGTAGAGCACCAGCAAAAAAAGATACCCAGGTGCCCACTGATGGCTGGCTGGGAGCTGAGCAAGCCTTGATGCTTTTCTTGCCCATCAGCTACCTGGGACCTTTCTTTCCTCTTCCCTTAAACTGCCTTAGGTAGGCTGAAGGGAGAGCCACAGCATTTCCAGGGCTGGAGGAAGGCAGTCTGAAGCAGCCAGGATAAAGTGCAGCATTTGCATTTTATTGATTCTTACCTATTGATTCCAATGGGATGAAGTGTCTGTGAAAGAGAAGTGAGACTGGCAGACAGACGAGAGCTCTGGCATCACAGGCAGGCTGGCCTCACCTGACAGAAGCAAGATTATATAAGCAAACACCCCAGATATTTTCCTAGGTCAACTCTAAGAAGAATCTATGAAAAGGAGTTCCATTCCTAGGGAAGGATAAGATTTACCAGAAAAAGTTCAGTTTGCATTTGATCACTTGTGCAGATAAAAAGGAGCAAGGAAATACCATGAGAATTTTGTGACAGATTGCGTTGTGCCAGCTACGTTTACGGAGCCATCTTCTGTAAGCTGGAGGGTGACAAAACTTAAATGTACATCTCCTCATACAGGAGGTGATTCTCGTTTGGTGACTCAGATGTGCAAATGAAAAAATATGCTGTAGCGTGACCTTTCACGTATGAGGAAGATGTCTGAAGGGGTGCTGAATATCCAAAATAGTGTATTGAGTGCACAGTTTTACTTAATGTGTTTTATATGAATCATTTTATTAGAAAGGCTAAGCACATACCGAGGAAAATATGTTCAATACGAGTATTGATCTTATTGAGGGTTCCTCTGCAGATAGATGTATGTATGTATGTATACATGTGTGTATATATATGTACACACAAACTTAAACTAAGCTGCTTTTTGATTGTGACCAGTTTGTTACTGGCTCATTAAAGAGCATCCCTTCTGCACTTTATCTCTGTACATGGTTTGGAGAAGAAGATGGCATTGAGTCACCTCCTGGGTCCTTTGGATCCTGGGACTCAAAAGCACCCTGACGGAACTCGCAGTCCTAAGGTGCTCACTGGAATCCTGGCAGCCATCTCAATGCAGTGTCTGATCCATTTGGCAGGTTCAGTGGCCAGAATGATGAGCACCTTCCTCTCTGGGCAGAGGCTGGGGACACAGCTCTTCCCAAGCCTTCTGGGAAGGGCAGGACTGAGCTGGCCTGGCTCGGATGGGGACTCTGAGTCCAGCAATATCAGCTTGAAGAAAATGATATGAAAGAAGCAATACTGGGAGGCCTGTTGTATCCAGTGCCTATGTTGCACCTAGCAAACTGAAACTTTGATTATCTTCTCTCTCCTTATTTTGTTTCTTATAATTAATTGTTGAGCTCCCATATAAAATCAGTCAAGCACCAGGACAGTGACTCTCTGTACAGCCCTGCAGAAAACATGGCTCCAGCCTGTGGGGTTCCCCAGCAATAGCTGTCAGAGGTCCTCCCACCAACAGTATGTACCAGGCACCAGCTCTGTCTGTTTCTTCTTCCCTGGCCCAGCAGTGCCTCCAGGGCCTTTGCGGCCCCTTTTGCTCCTCATCTCCCAGCTCAGATTTCCCCACAGCTCTTTTTCTGACTGCCTAATACATCCTTTTATGGATGTTTTTCAGAAGCATCAACAGAGCTGTCTCTCCTCCCTGCTTCTCCTATATTCTTAAAAGACATACAGTTTCAGACAGAAAGGATTTTGAACATGGAAGTGGATCTGATTGTAAATAAAAGGGTAGCAGACTTCATTGAATGAAAAAGAAGTGCAAAATACTATAAAAAGAGAGAAGAAAAAAGGAAGATGGGAGTTTTTTGTTCCAGTTGAAGTGATGTTAATCAAAGAGCTGTGAGTATCAGATGAAATGAATAATTTGAATAGTATATTCCTTTCATCCTGCAGTCTTTTGTGCTTAAATTTAAGTATATGTTAAATTTTATTAGATACTAACACAAACTCTCTGTGGGGAAACATGTTTCAACACTGGTTTTAAATGTCTTATTTTATTTCTTTAAACTCCTTAATTCTCATGATGGATTTCCCATGCTTACTTCCCATGCTTATATAGGTTAACTGGAGGAGAAAATAACACAGAGTTTTGTAAACCATGGCCTTGCTATTCATATCATAGAAGGAAAAAGCAGAAAGAAAAAGTGAAATAATTTTATCCTGCTTCTTCCCTCTCTCCTTTCCATGAGCAGATGTTAGAGGAGACAGAGTGGTGAATTGCTGGGCCTGGAGAGGTCTATGCTGCTGCCGGTTGCTGGGGTTGCTTGTGCATCACCTGGTAGGACACAGCGCGTGACTAACAGCAGTGGTGGGCACCACTGGGCTGCCACAAATGCCACCCTTGCTGGTGCATGCTCTGAGGATCCCTAACAGGCAGGGCAGACTTGGGGGATCAGCCTGCCTGCTTTGGTTGTCCTAGGGTACAGAGGGTTGATGGCGCGGCAGCTCTACCTCCTGCCTCTCTGCTCAGGGGTGCCCCATGGATGTCCACCCAAATCCTACAAGTGCCAGTTAGCATCCGACCCGTCCTTGCTCTCCATACTGGGTGGTGGTGTCACTGAATGACGGCATCTTTTGTTTCCAGCTATCCCCAAGAAACGGGATGTGTTGTGTCTTTCGTGCTGTACTGAAAGAAGTGTGTTTAACATGGTTGGCTTCATCCAGCAGCGTGTTTCCCGCAGAGTCACCGATCTGCTCCATTTTCAGCTATAAACCTAAGCAGTCCTGCTCTTTCTAAGACCATAGGTGACCCAGCATCTAAGGGTGAGATCCTGCTTACACAGTAAGAAGAGTTGAAGATACGCAGTTTGAAAGTGCTTTTGCCTCTAATTTTGTCTTCCTTGTTATCCTGCCTTCACTTTGAATGCTTCTAAGTCATTGTGGCTTTTTTCTTAATCTACTGAAAGAAAACAATAGGCCTTTTGTTAAATTTAAATGCAAGATAAAATTAAAAGCTCAGATCTCTGATGTGGCCCTTTAAAAATCCCTCTGTAGATGGAAGAAGGTTTCTTTTCCATTGGGAACTGCATTATTTAGTAGATTTGCCTTGCAGGACAGATCGTTTCAAGGCTTTATGTTTATATAGAGGATCAAACATTTCTGTGGCCTGAATTAAAGCAAAATAATCACCAGCTCCATGAAAGTTTGTGGTTTCCCGAACAGGCTTTTTTCTTCCTTTACCTTCTTGTCCCTGAGTAGATTTTTCCCCCTAAAACCTCTTATTTGACATGTTTTATTCTTCCTGGAGTGCATCTTCGATCTGGTTTCCTAGTGATATGGCTCAGCCAACTCAAAGACAATGAGAGTTTCAGTTGGCTGTTCCACTGCCTACTGTTGTGAGCACTCAGGAGTCTATGCCCCAAACTCTGTCTCCCAGAAACCAGAGAAGCTCTTTCTTTTATTCAAATAAAAAATCCTGTTAATTTCACCCTGTACTGTTTGTAGTCTTCAGCTGCTCACTAATGTCTCTCCTTTAGAGCAAACTCTGTAAATGTAGAACTTTTTCACTTTTGTACTTCATTCTTCTTTGGTTGGTTTTGTTGCTGGCCTGTGTCTCTCCAACTAAGCAGCATGTTTCTAATACTTCTTCAGTTGTCTTGAAATGATACTGTACTATTAAGTGCTTATATTGGTCCCCAGGGGGAAGAGGTACAGCTCAAACACATTCAAAATATAAATTATTTCTGGGAGAGCAAAGCATTATGCATTTTACATCTCCTGTGATACATAGGGCATTTTGACATACACTGATTTGTTATGAAAGAGAATATTCATACAAACTAAAATGTTTTATTTCTGCAGTGACTGAGACTTTACAAAAGCGGCAGTTCTTTATAGTGTATTTCTCCCCACAGTGTTTTTCAGTGAAATTCTGGCTGCCAGCTGTGGTTTTTGGTGCTGGAATGCTGTCTGAGCAACGACAGGCTTGGTCACAGCCTCACATCCAGAAGTTGTAAATGATGTATGAAATGCAAAATCCTCACTTGCCCCACGCATGGGGAGGAGGGAAATGATGCTTTCCTGCTGCTGGTTCTCTGTTCTCTTAGCTGAAACTCCTCAGCAAAGAATCATTAAAAAATAAAAACAGCAATAAAGAAACTGAAAAGACAGCTGGAAGACATTGCAAAACTGCAGAACAAACAACCAGGAGAGCCAGTTAAGGCCACCTACCACTGCTCATAGCTGGCTACATGGAATGACTGCCAGGCACACTCCCTTCTTCTCTGACTTGATTCTTTTTGTTTTCCTGAGGAACTGTGCTTCATATCAGTCATAGCACCTGGTTGAATCCATATACTTATCTTTTCTTTTAATTAAGAAGTAATGTCAGTAGGATGAAAATAAAACTTGACAGGATGAAGATCTCCTACTGTATTATAAAAACAATGTGAAGGTGAAACTGAGATGTTTATTTTTGAAAGCAAGAAATCATCTTCTAGTGGCAAGATCCTATTACTGGGAGCTTGTTGTTGTTATATTAATGAATGAGAAGTGTGTACAATGAAGTGAACAATGGGAGATTTGACCAGACAACCAGAAACTAAGCTCCTCACACAGGCAATGGTGCAACTGAGGCTAGTGGTTGACTTCTATTTTTGGACACCTGTTCTGGCTGACACAGAGAGTATTTTGTTCTACATTAACTGGCCTGAAGAATTGCCAGAGACTGCTGGTAAAGTGATAGAGTTATCAGGTCTTTGTGGCTCTTAGTTGCTATTGACTACAGTGGTGCTGGCGATGGTTAAGAAGGCAGTGTGGCCAAATCTAAGGTCCTAAATTTGAACCTAGAGATGTCTATCAGGCATGTGGACTTCCTTGGTATTGCCTGTAGAAGGCTGATCTCTCGACAGTGGGAACCAATATGAGATGTAGAGAAGAATAATTCTTTCCTTAACTTTGCATTCCAGACTATTTACTGAATAATTGCAGGGAAGTGTCTTGATCCACTTGAGAGAGCCCTTTGCACTCTCCTCAAAGCCTCTTCAATATCTTGGACAAATTAGCCTGGACTGGCTTTTTTTAACTTTAGAGGACAGCTGAAGAAAACCATCTCCACTTCTACAATGTAGCTGACTAATCAGAAAATTTGACCGTGGAGATGTTTGAGGATTTGGGTTGTCTTTTTTCTTGTGTGATTTTCCACCAGTGTGCCCACCCTCAGGAGTGTGGCTGCAGTGGTGGGCTGCAGGTTGGCTTTGGGGGGCAGGTGTGGAGGGAGCAGGAGATCTTCCACACCTTTCTCACCCCTCTAAGATGAAGTGCTGCCCAAAACTTTGCCAGAGCTGGGCACACAGCCAGTGGGGTGTAAAGACAGGCAGTGATTAGAGCAGCTGAGTAGGGAACCATGCGTTCTTGCTCCCAGGAATATGTCTGTATTTCTAATTTAAATCATTCTCAGATACAATGAAGAATAAAGCATTTTGATCAGAGTTAGCGATGACCTATTTAACATTTAAACTGGTTGGCACTTATTTGAGCTCGTTTATGAGTCCCTAATGAGTTTAATGAGTTCTCTTCGATATCAGCATTTACTGCTAGTATAGCTTTATGGTCCTGGATTCAGGAGATTGAGAGGCTGGTTTTGTGACCTTGGGCAATACCCTAAATGTAGTGGTGCCTCAGTTTCCCATAAAGATGATGATTGCAGGATGCCTTTCGTGTTTGTTTGCACTGTGAACTATATGGGATGATCATTTTAGTACATCTTGTTTGTGTAATACCCTGTGCCCCTGGCTTTCTGTAGGGCCTCTAAATGATGCTATTTTAAAGATGAAAGATGATGTTTAAGAAATGCAGCATAGCATGACAGGAACACACAGATATATGTAAGAACTTGTCTTAAAGAAGGCAGAAAAATAGCAGTGTCTGTTAGTCAAAGTGATGCAGTCCCAGGACACCACAGCAATTATTTCGTTTGTATTGCTTTCTGCCCCTGTGAGAACCCATACCCACTTTCCAGATTTTCAAACAGTTAAGCAATTTTTTAATTGATGCTTAGCCTGAATATATCTAATGTCAGCCAACTGTTGTTAATAGGAGCTATTATAACGTAAAAGTGCTGATATTTTAAATGCAGTTGGTCAATCCCAGCAGGACTATACATTCAGGCCTCTTCTATAAGGTTGTATTAGTCATTTGACACTGGTGCTGAATTTATGTTTTCAGATCCATGCCAGCTATTGAAACTTGACAACTAATTCTGGATAAAACTGATTGGAATTGATAAACCCTCTTTTATTTTGGGGCGAAAATTGAAAGTAGCTGCTAGTCCAAATAGAATCTCTTATCTAGTATGGCACGATGGCATTTAATGAAAAACATTCAAGAAAATCTACTCTTGGATTGCCCTGAAGATAGAGAGTTGCAGAGGTGGATGCAATTCAAATCAGTAGTTCTTTATTTTGCGTAACTTTGGGGCATGCCGAGACGTTTCATCAGTGCCTGATGTCATTAACTCTGGCAGCCAACACCTAAATGTGTTATTCCTCACGTGTATGAAGCATTATATTATTAGAGGAATGCTTTGAAGATAAGAAAATACGTTTGTTTGTTTCATATTCTTTGCATATGCTAATAATGACACCTTAAGTTATTAGAACTAAAACGTGTTTTAAATCGGAATGTTGTTTTCTCCTTTATATAAAGCATTACCTTGGGCTTGCAGTATTACAGAGGCTTTGACATTGGCAATTTGTTTATTTTTAAACACTGACTGTAGCTCAGCTCCTTATTTTTTTCATTAATACCCCCAAACAAGCTGAAATGCTGCTCAGAGGTGGTGTACATGGTCAAGCAAGCTCCTGCTACCGCAGCTCTTCTTGTTGCCCAGAAACTGCATGACCATCAGGTTGTGGGCACACTAAGAAGCCGTTGTGAAAATTAGTCAGAGCCTAGCACTGTGACAACACGTCCGGATGGACACGGCACCGAGTTTGGCCTGTGCCTTGCTGCCTTGTCATACAGGCAGAGCTGCTGTCAGTGTGTCTGTCCCTCCTGTGTGGATGGTTCCTCGGGAGCATGGGAGGACTGGAGGTCATAAGCCAACTTGAGCTCTGTTGGCAGTTTTAAAAATAGGATGGTTATCAGCAAGGCTTGACAGTGTCACCTTCAGCCCCTTCACGGCTGTGTGGCACTGTAGTATGTGAGATGCTGTGGGGCTGTGTTGCGTTTTCCAAGCAGCCCTTCCGTTTCAAGGACAGTGTGCCCAACTTTGTAGGAGGAACGGGCTTTTACAGGATTGGCTTTTCTTTTGTTTTGACTTTCCACTGTAATTTCCATCCTTCTTCAGTGATGCCACCTATTCTGGTATATTTGAGGCATTATTTCTTATTCTTGTAAATACAGATAATTTAGGCATTGCCCTGGGTGCTGTCGTGGGTTGAACGCTCAGTGGACTGACTTCCCACTAGTTGTGAATCTGCTCTCCCAGCCGTGTCTGCGTTGTTCTGGTAGCAGCAAACTTAAACAAAAGTTATTTTAAGTTGCACATAAAAACTAAGCTATGGAGAGAAACTAAGCTTTTATGAGGTAATAAAGCACAGAGTCAGCCTCATGCCTAGTGCTTCCAAGCAGGGTGTCTCTGAAGGCATCTCAGCAGGGATAGAGAGAACCACAGCAAGGTTTAAATGTGGAGGCAGCAAGTAGGAAACAGCAGGAGTAGGAATATAGGTGGGATTTAGGGAGACTGAGTTTAAGTTTAGGAGGGTGACTCAGCTTATGGGGTGGCCTTTGGATAGAGAAATCACCTGGGGCTAAGCAGCCTGTTTCATATTCCAGCCTGCCTCATCCGTCCCAGTTTGAGACCTCCCTCACTCACAGTGACATTTTGGCCACCGTCCTGTTTTCTCAAACCTTGGCAGTGAAGGTGCTTCTCTCAGGAACTGCAGGCAAGCTGTCAAGTCTCTCCAGTGTAGTCCCCACCCTCTCTTTTGCTTACCAGAGTGCAAGGGAGAAAAGTTTGACAAATTGTTGTCCACCTAAAGGTTCCCAAGTTCTTTTACTCACTTCTATTTTTAGACTGATTCCCTTTGCTTCTTTTTTCCATTGTGCTACATTTTGCCAGATTTCTGCCCAGAGGAAATTTTTATAGCTCAATTTTAAAGCCATTGCAATTGAGGATTTATCCTGGGAATGACACAATCCAACTGGAGTAGCACAAATGGCACAGCTCTGAAATAAAAGGTTATCAAGACTGTAATTTATTTGTTTAGGCCACTCAGAGTACAAAAATGCCACTTATTTCTTCAGCTCCCTGAGTGGGTTGCAGTACAGTGGCTGCTTTCAGACTGTCTTGCTTTCTCTGTCAGTCATTTTCTCCACAGCAGCATCTTTCAGGAAGCGCAATTAAAAAGCTGTTTCCCGATATGCCCTCCCCCTGCTGCCATCCCTTATCCCTCAAAATCCCAGCTCAGGCACAGGTTGTTTCCTCGTGTCTCATCCAGGTGATTCGGGGGTGACAAAAGGTAATGAACTCTCTTCATGTCTCGTTATGTGGCAAAAGAATGAAATAGTGAGGTGGCAGGCCTAATCTCTAGCAGTTAGGGTGAAAAAGAGAGGAAGGATGTGAAACCCACTTAAAATATGTTTCCCTCTTCTAATATGCATTTTGAATTTATAGAGAATTGACTTGTGCTATTTGTTCAAAGCCAGAAAATGCATGTGGTCTGCAGTTGAACTTATCGCACTGTGCCAGGCAGTTTTCAGGAGTGATGGATACTGTTTTTCACGAGTCCTTTCTCCTGAGCCGATTCAAAGCCAGCCACAATAAAGCTGGTACTGGTCATTAGCAGTGCCCCCTGCAAAAGCTGTTCATTTAGGAGCTTGCAGATTGAGGTAAGCAGTGTTTTTGGGATCCTTACTTGCTGGCAGCCTGATGGAGTTAGCCACAGAAGGATAGCAGGCCCCTGGGCAGTAAAACAGAGCAAGGAGGGATAAGGCTCTCACTGGCAGACAACTGAAGAGCTGTTGGGAGTGAAAAAAAGTATTGATATTTCCTTGCTAAGCATAAGGGAGTTCTGGTGTACTCCAGGTAGAGCCATAAAGAGTGGGAGATAACTCAGCTCCTCAGTGCACATGGCACATGCTGGTGCCACAAGGAATTCTGAGGAATACCTCCTTTCCTCCCAGCAGGAAGCAACACACACGTGTTGGCTGGGCTGCCTTTGCTGGGAAGAGGAGGTGCAGGCAGAGTGCAGAGGAGGCTGGATGGGGGCAGATGTGCTGCGTGCTCTGGAGTAGGAAGAGGAACTGTGTGTTTAGGGCGGCTGGAGCGGTCTGGAGGTGGAGGGGAGGGTGGATTCTCTGGGGGCATGTTTCAGCCAGAAAGTTTTATCTCCCCTTTGCTCTATCTGCAGCAAATGAAAGTTTGGTATTACCATCAGTGCTTTCCCTACTTCCCAACTTAATCACTTGGAGATGCTCTGAGAGTGGGCATTGGAAGGGACTTTGGAGGACAAGGAATACAGTGTTTGCCTTGAACAAGGAGCATGGTAATTAATATGGCACTTTTTGACAAATGGTTATTTTGAAGAACTGGAAACAAGTGAGTCAAGGGCCTTTCACCTTTGCCAGTGAGTCTTTGCAGCTGGGCAACCACCCAAAAGAAAATCTTCATCTTCTGCTTACAGCTGTCAGCCCATGCTACAGCTAGCTGAAGGCAGAAGATCTAGATCCCCCCAGCATTCCTCTTTTTATCTAAAAGGTAGTGAAGCAATATTAGATGATGTGTGTCACTCTGGAATTCTATTTTGATCTTCTGGAATCAGGCTGGAAGAGTTGAGGGGGACCGTCATGGACCAGGCAGCTCTGGTTGAGCCTGGCGATCTAGGCTCTCATGTTGAGCACCATATGTAGACACATGATGGATGTATCTTTCTCCTGAAATAGACCTATTTTCTGTGATGTCTAATGTTTTTAAAGTCTTTCTACATAGCCTCCTGGCATTTTTCTTTCCTCTGATGTAAATTTATAACCAAGAACTTATTCCAGTGTATCAAATACAGAAACAGAAGTCCAATGCATAAGTATAGAAACAGATAAACTTTCTTTTCTGTTTGTCTGTGGTTCTGTAAGACACTAAAGAATATACCAAATCAGAACCTTCCACTGAAAAGTGCCTTATCCCACAAGTAGCCCCCTCCTCATGCCCCTGCCCCCTGCATGACTCATTAGGAGGGAGGGTATCAAGAGCAGTTTCAGCATGGCTGTAGGCAGCCACCACCACGCCTGCGCAGGCTGCTTGTTTGCTGTGTCAGGTGAAGCAATGCTCCTTGCAGGCTGTTGCGCCAGTGTCAGGCTCTTTCCACATGAACAGGTACCACCACCATCATCTGGGTACGTCCCAACTGTGCATGGAGGAGACGGAATACCAGAGGGAGATGTGCTCTGGGTGTCCCAGCAGGAATTTCCTACTTTCTCAGCAGCTCACAAATGTTCACAGCCACTGTGGTTACACAGGCAGGCCCAGTAGCCAGCTATGCAAGAGGTTTGGAAAATACTGTGTTTATCAGTCTAAGAGTTTGGCTCTTACTGCCACTGGTCTCATTCCCTTAGCAAGAAGTAGAGTATGAGTGGAGACACAGCAGATATAAATAATAAAAGGGCTCTTCAGCTACCCTGCATTTTTAAATAGTAATAGTGGCTGAAGTCTGTGAGAATATGATAAGTATCAAACACTTATTTTTCCAACAGAATGACAAATGTGTCTGGTTAAAAAAGGGTAACTGTGTAATGTGGAGTACACTAATATCTCAGTAGTCTCCCATTTCTTTTTAAAGAAAAGTACAAACCGTAATGCGTGCAAGCTCGCATACAGTGGGAAAATTACTTTCTCAAAACATATGCTGGTTCCAAAGAAGTGTCTGTAAAAATACTTGAGCAACTAGAAAACAAATGTAAAATCTTGAGGTTGTTTTGATAAACATGTCAATCATTTTATGTTGCTCCAAACTGTAAAGAGTTCGAGATTTTCCAGTACTTTTAGGATGCTGTACAGATTACAGAACTGTAGTCCATAGAACACCATGTTGAAAGGGCCCTCTAAGATCTTCTGATCCAACCTGTCTTGACAGAGACACAGATAATAATGTAATAATGTCTACCCAAGACTATAATATAATTTGAAAATAAGTACTAAAGATAAAAATACTGTCGTTGTTTCTGCCACTGGAATAGCTGATCTGTAGCCATCCCAGTGCTGGACGGTGTCTGCTGGCTAGGCAGGAGGGTTTCTAAGTCTCCAGATTTCTGTATTGCATACTCTAGAAGGGCGCTTGAAGCATTGCAGCAGAAGGCAGCAGAGATTCTCACTTAGAGTAAAGCAGTGCTGTCTGCTGTCATAGGGGAGGGCTATAAATGTGACGTCCTGTATCTGCCTGCTAAAGATTCATATGCTGTCCCTTCTGATCTGCAAATTACACATGCATTTCTGTCTCTTTCCCTCAAACTTGCGTATTTATATGGATAGCACACAACGAAAGTTTTGAATTTTGCTGCTATGGGTCCAGCTAGGTTTTGGTTTTGTATGTTTTTTTCCTATGGAGTAAGGGAGCAGGGTTTGCCCTAGTTTTGTGTATCATTTCTTGGATAGAATTATGGGCACGGGGGCCTATACAGGTGGCCTGCACATGCTCCGAAACCATTTGCTTGGGATGTCTGACATCCGCATCTGTGGCTGTAGAGATTTTTATGTCCAAGGCATCTGGCCAAATTCCTCTTTCTTCACCTGGAAATAAACTTTCAGGTGGAAAAAGAGGTCATGCCTGGGGAAGCTGGGACGTATGACAGCTCTAGATGAAGGTTAAATTGTGGATTTGAAAAACAGATCTGAATACTTGCAGAGGAGCTGCTTAAATCCCTACTGGATAAAACCCTATCCTTGTGCTTTTTGTAGGTAGGGGGCTGTATGTATGTGTAGGCTTCTTTAGTACGCCTCTGCATTTGCTTCCTATCACCTGAATCCAGCCAATTTTTGCTGTTATTCTGGTTTTAAAATATTTTCCTAAGGTACTTCAAATGTAAAAGAGCATATTGATTTTTAAAGCATTATATTGTTATTTTTCTGTTTTATTAAAAAACAAAACCAGCACCAGCTTAACATATTTCACAGCTTGCGTCCTGGGCTTGAAAGCTCTGCAGATACAAATATGATCACAAAGGAGAGAAAAAAATGTACTGAAATGTAAAGGATCTGTATTACTAGATGAGTGGAAAATTAGCATGGTAACTATTTCACTGCTATCTCGGCCAGTATATATGTCTTACTCTCTGATTGAAGATGAAATAAAGTTCTCTCATCTTGTTTGTGTTGCTGATTTGTTGGATATTTATCGATTTACGGATCATAGCGTACAATTTTTTTCCCATCTACAGTAAGAATATTCTGTATCTGTCATGCTTTCTATGAGTAACTGATTTTCTATGATCTGTAAAACTGGTTTGTACCAATAGTCACTAGTCATCAGCATTTCCAAGGGCTTTTTTGAAAGATACTCATTCATTCTGCTGGGAATCAATGAATTACAGCTGAACTAGTGTTGTACCATCAGATTTTTTGTAAAACATGCAGGAATAGATTTAGATACAGGTATGTTTCTATTGAATACATAAACATCTTTTACATCTATCGTATGGCTTAAATATACTTCCTGCAAAAATCAAAATACCAGACCTTATGGGAAAAAAATGAGATATTCTTCATCCTGTTTAACCCTTGTGCTATTGAGAGCAGTAACATCACTGGGGTCATTTTCACTCTCTGTTAGGAGCTTGAACAGTTCTTGATGGTCCTAGTCTGTTGAAGAGGACTTAGGATCAAGGTAGGATCTGGCAACCTAATCTGTCCAGACCAACAGAGTTTTGACACAGCAGAGCTTTAGGATGTGACTGCAGCCTCACTACTTGGTTTGTCCATCCCTTAGTATTCAAAAAGAAGCAGCAACAAGTATGCCCCTATCTATGTTGTTTCTGATTTTCTTTTGATTGGGGTAGTTTCTCTGCTTGGCCAGAGACTAAGATTTTCAGACTATATGAATTTTGCTTGAGCCCTTACCGTAGGAGCTGTTGGCAGGAGAGGCACAGAGTAGACCATCATTCTTATTTCATGTACTTAATATGCTGAGGAACAGAGGTAGTTGCGGCTATTTATTACCTGAGAAATCTCGTTACGCAGGAAATATCCCTGAGGTTGAGGTCTGCTGTCTTTAAGCCTCTTTATGCCACAAGAGCAATAGAAAAGGCCTTAGGGCACCAGAGAAAATTTGATCCACTCTGTTTAGAAGCATTGCTGTATGGCATCTTAGTAGCTATCGATAGTCTCTGCCAAAGACTACTAAAACCCTTTTATCAATGATGCTGTTGAGAGCTCAATTAAATATTGCACCGATCTGTTTCGGTGTATCTTCAAACAATGCTAAATCTGTGGAAAAGATGCTGACACTTACTGTGGTGTAATTTGTAACTAAAATTTTGATGATTTTTATGACCTGGAAAGACTATGGTTTTTAATTTAGCTGAAGAAGACACCTATGGCTATGAGTGCGGGGTGTTCATCCTAAATGACTTTTCTGTAATAGGTTTTCTAATAGTGAGTGCAGAAATACAGCTCTCTTGTAGATACTTACAAGATGCAGTAAACCAGCAAACTGAAATTAATGTCAGGTTCCAGCTTCTGCATTCGTATGACTGCAGTTCCACATGTCTCTGAAACTCTTCTAATAACAGCCAATTTTTTCTCTAAACAAGTGAGTAAGAAGCATTATTAGCAAATGCTTTCTTGTAACAGCATTCTATTGGAATTTTTCATTTTGTGCAGTGGAAAGTACTAAATTAAACCATTCATTTCTTCTTTGGAGTGTTTCAGATCTGGCCGGAGCATTTGCTTTTTTGTTGTTTAAAAGATAGTGTATTGACGGATTAATGGTGAGACATACGGATTCCTAAGCCCTTCAGAGCTCAAAACTTCCTTTTCCCCATCCCTGAGCACATAACAAGTTTCACTTAAAGGACCTAATCCTGGCAGGCACTGAGCTTGATACCCCACAGTAGGAGATTGTCCTGTATCTTTACAAGGTGTTAGCTTAGTAGACAAAGAAGTGGTCTAAAGGTGGTTCAGGTTTTTTTTCTGGATTTTTGTCTTATTCTGGTGTGTTATGAAAAAGCTTCCTACTGTGTTTTTTTGAATAACTTTGAGGAAGAGTGTGGCACAGAAGGGGGGAGGGTGTGCTGTTCCTAAAGGAGGGGAAGAAGGTGCAATGGAGAGACACAAAGGGACATTGATAGAACATGTGGGCTAGCCAAGGCAGCAGGAAGACGTACCAGCAGTCAGGACATCAAGACGCAGGCAGGGTCAAAACTGCAGAGCTTCTGAAGTGAAGATGAATTGCTTGAACTTAATGTGGAGAGGAGATCTCAGTAAGAGAGGAGTGTCAAGGATATTAGAAATGGTTTTTGTTTTGTTCTCGTAGGTGACTTAACTTCTTATCCCTTTTTCATTATTTCAGGTAATTGGCTATCAAATGATTTCCTCAATTTTGGGACAGACTAATTTGTTATGACAGCTGTGAGGTCTGTGTGATTCATCTCCTCCATTTTAAGACTTTGGAAATGTTCACATACTTCAGTTTTGTATTTGCTCGTAACTGACTTTGTTTCACATCTATCGGTCCATCTGCTCCTTTCTCGTATCTGTTTACCCATCAGTTTTTTTGTTGGACGTTCCTGAATGGCATTCATGCAACTTACCCCTCTACACAAGACTTGTATTAATTTAAAGTATTTTGAAAGGAAATAGTTCACCTTTTAGAGGCTGCCTTGCTGATGTAATGTTAATGTAGTAGCACACAAGAACAAGGGACGCATTTCCTGTCAAATTCCTCTGGTCCTCTAATGTCTTTTCTCTCTTGAACTGTCTCACAGTTTCCTGGCTCAGCATTTTCTGGTTCCTGTAATGGCACATCCAAAGAAAAACCAACAGCCTATCTTGCTCTGAGCGTTAAATAGCAGCAGCTTGCTTTCTTTCCAGACGAATGCGTTAGTCACCAGATGATGCTTCCTTGTCACAGTTGTTCCAAGAATCAGTGCATCAATGACTAGGGATGTGCCAATTCCATGGGTCGCGTTTTCAGTCTCAATAATTTCAGAAAGTAAAAGGGCTAACATATATTATTGATCATCCAGTTTATATAGAGTGTCCTGGCTAATGCTGCAGCTTTTTGCTAGAGCCTGGTCCTGACAATTTCTCTCAGAGTTTAAGATCCTTTTCTGGGACCTTAAACTTGTTCAGCTTCTCTACGGATATCTTCCTGATAGATGTCTGTCTCCAATTCTTTTTAAGTAAATAATAAGGCTCAGAAAAGTAAAACTGCAAGAGTATGTACAGATGCGGGACATGGGAAGAGAAGGAATTGAACTGATTAATTTTATGTGGATCCTCTTTGTCTGGATTTCATAAGCAGGTTCAGGTTTTAAGTTCAGGTTTCTCATCCCTTTTTAACCAAGAGAATGCTGTGTTCTGCTCCCAGCATTCACGGACTGTTGTTGACATGACACAAAGAATTGTCTCAGTAGATGTAAAGTAATCCTTTAGACTAGAAGATGGCCTAAATAATTTAATAGCTTCTCTTTTGTGTTAATCGACTGAAAGATATTGGTGCCTATGAGGTTAAAATGGCATATGGGTTAACTTCCAGATTTGCTTTTTTTCTCTCCAGACTTTTTCCCACTTTACTGTGATAATCAGGCTGTTGAAAAAACAACTTGGAGTACCTGCCAGCTGCAAAAACAATTTTAACTCCTTTCATCATACAGATAATTAGGATGCAAGAGTTAAAGTCTCCTCACTACTGTGGATTTGCTAGGTTATATTCTCATTTGTTCGGTGTGTGAGTATTTTACGTAACTAATATAAAAAAATATTGGAATATAGAGATTGTCACAGAGTTCATTAGACAGTAAGAGCAATAAAAAGAGCCTTGTAATCTACTGTAAAATATGTACTCTTAGCCTGCTTTAACTTTTTTTACTGTTACCTGTTGCATTTCCAGGAGGACAGAATTCATGGGGAAAAGCTGTTACTTCCTAACACTTGCCAGAGAAACTTAGGACAAGTGGCAGATTTTCCTCAGCAGATTCAAGTGTACACCCAAGAACATAAAGTTAAGAGACACTGAACAGAGGCCATGTAGTACCTTGCAGGTTAAAAGAGCAATTTTAAAATCAATACTTTCGTTTAACTGGCAGCTAAGGTACTAGTTTCAAACTGGGTGAAATATATGAAGAGCAAACTCTTTTTACAAGGAGTATTTTTAGGTTATCAGCACTGGAGTGCTCTGCAGGGTTGTGTTGGACATGCATGACACCTGGGAATTGCAAATAAACTCATCTTGATGTGACAAAATCATGCATAATTATTTTGAAACCCGAGGGAGGTTGAAATGGCCCCAACTCAGTCCTGTCCCACCAGTGATAGACAGCTGCAGAATTTATAATGGCTCATTTTCCTCGAAGATGAGAGGGAAACTTAAAATAAACTCTTCTGCTGCAGCTCTCATATGTGTGCACTTCTAATTGAGAGACTTTGAATGGGATGGAGCAATGGCAATCCCCTCGAGGCAGTGGGCAGGCACAAACTCTGGCCTGTGCAGACCTAGGATTTGCTCTTCGTTGGGTTGTATATAGCAGCCTCTTGTATGGTGGAATCACTGCGAGCATCTGTGCAAGTGTGGAAGTTATCTGGAGGTAAGAGGAAACCTCCCAGGACGTTTGCAAGTCTTCATTGTCCTATTATTATTATTATTATTATTATTATTATTATTATTANGTTATCTGGAGGTAAGAGGAAACCTCCCAGGACGTTTGCAAGTCTTCATTGTCCTATTATTATTATTATTATTATTATTATTATTATTATTACTACTACTACTACTACTACTACTACTACTACTACTACTACTACTATCCAGAAGAAATCACAAATCCATCATGTACCTTTGTCTCTAACTGCCGTAAAAAAATAGTTGACAACCAGCTCTGTAATACTGGAACTGGTTAAGGAGGATTGTTACCCACCATAGCTGCGCAGTCTCTTGGAAAACTTTTTTCTTTTCTCAGTACTTCCCAGAATTTTTACCATCAGAAAAAGGAATCCAGTTACAACCTGAAAATGATATACAACATCAAAAAAATTTAATCAATGTATCAATCTCCTTAGAGTATACCAAATTCAAAGTGATCAGTCGAAAACCACAGAAGATAAATCAGCCATCTCAGTTGCAATTAGTTGGCTTTAGACAGAACAAGACTTTCTTCTTATTTCATGAAGCAACAAGTATGAAAAATTTTCATAGCAATTCTTGTGTAAGAAAATGAGAAGGCCAAAATTGTGACATGTGAGGCCAGGAATCAGCAAAAAATAAATTCAGAGGAGGATTTCTTGGGTTTAATCATCTACACCACGAGTATTAAACACCGAGTAAGAAGAAGAAAAAAAATTCTTAATTGTTACCTGATCCTAAAAATAAAGAAAGAGGTTGCAGATTTTGTCTTTCACCGAGGCAACTGCTGCTGCCTGGTGTACATCATGAGTTTGGTTGTTGACTGGCTTGAACTGAGTTAGAAAAGATGAACAAGGTTTTCACAACTGAGGCTCTGTCTGATCTATTTGGCCACCGAGGCTCAGGTCCTGTTGCCTTTGGCCTTTGTGCCTGGATGCTGTTTGCCTTGGTGTGTAATGCACATGTTCTCTTGCACGGCTGGAAATAATTTCAGTGTCAAGGGACTTGGACATTTCATTTTAACAGGCAGGGGAAGAAAAATGTATTTTTTCTTTTTTGAAGTGAAAAAAATGACTGAGGAAGGACGGAAGGAAACAGGGTAGGTAGATAGTTCTTGGAAATGGGAAAAATGTTCCTGCTTAAAGAAGATCAGAGAAATAATAGCAAGCTTTTTAAAAGCTGTCCCAGTTGTAGTGCTTGGTAGCATAAGACAAAAAGTTCAGTTTTCTGAAAATTGCCTTGGCTCAGCTTCCCGGGTCCCCAAAATCAGAACTCCTCCAACCAGTTACTGCTTTTGAAAACCTGACCATTTTTATTTGGGTATCATTAAAGAAAGTGAAATAGAAGAATGTAAAAAAGTGTGGTAACGCAGAAAAACATAAGACGAGAAAAAGCTAAACAAAAAAATCTCAACGTATCTGCTTGACATACTAAAATAGTTCTGTTTTGTTAAAAATGTTTATTGGAAAATGCATTACAAAACCTTGTAACAGCTGGAATATGGTGATCTAATTGCTGTTTCAATAGTGCTGTGAACATGCAAACATATTCCCTATGCAAAATGTCAAAAAGGCAGCAATCAAAGTGAAGCTTTAAGCTTCAAAACAAAGACACAATGAGCTGATTTGTAAACATTTAAGGTTGCAGATACATTTAAAACCAAAACATTTAAAACCAAAATAGAACAGCATAGGCTTGGAGATGGTGCAACAAATCTTTTTACAAAGCACAAGATCTGAAGAGAAAAGGGGTTTGCTGAAAGGTACTTGGGCTGCATCAAGATTTCATTTTCAGTTGTGCTGCAGCTCCCTGGAACCATGTATTCCTTCCTGTTCAAATGAGGAACAAATCTTTTGAGTAAGCGAGTGAGATTATTGCCGCTAGAAGGATGCAGAGAGCCTAGGAGCTCCTTCCTGTGCAGAACAGAGGTCTCTGTTCACCTTCACCTGCACTACTGCACCCTTTCTGTAGACAGTTCTCTTGCTATGGGACTTGGGTCAGTGATGCTGACTTTTGCTACAGGTGCTGAGTCAGGCAGGTTTGGAGTCAGCGCTCAAGAAGGTTGTAGGGTTTAAGGTGACCTTGCAGTCCCGTACCATTTCTGTGAAAAACTGGTTTGGTGACTGGTTCTTGCTCACTTTGGTTGTCTTCTGTCAGAAAAGATGCCAGTACAGTGTGATTTAAAACCAGTTGTAGCAATCAAGTGCGTGTGGTATAACACAAATATTGAAGTCCAGGGATAACAATATGCAGTGGTCCTCCTTGCCAAAAGAGCACTGTCTTACACTGGTGTGGTTAACGTAACTCCACGGACTTACATGAGTGCTTGACTTACATGGGTGTGAAATCAGAACCAGCTCAAATGAATGCACTTACTCTGCACCAAACTGTGTTAGCAGCATACAATGAAAATCCTCTTAAATATATACTTGACAAAGAAATAAATTAGTTTGAGGAGTACATTTACTTTTCACCAAGGCCATGTATTTGTAAGATTCTTACTGTATTGTGCTTGCAAATAAAATTTATTTCTGTAGTGTAAATATGCAAGAGTTCATTTTAATAAAAAGTAAGCCCTAAAATAAGATAAACCCCATGACTAGACTTGCATTGAAGATTTAAAGTGCATTCATCTGCTGTTTTTCTATATAAATATTCATTGGTTTTAATGCTCTCAGGTGTTGGAACTTTTAATCTACATTCAGATGGAGGTACTTTAATCAGAGAGTTCATAAAAGTCTCTAACTTTTTTTCATAAAAAATAGAGTAGTAGATATAACAGAGGCTTGCAAAAGCTTAAAAAACCCATAAACTGCGGCTCTAGGAGGAAAAAAAAAGTAAACACCAAATGGCATTTTGTGCCGTAATATCAATATTCTATTAAAAATAAATCTCTCACTGTTAGACCGAAGAGTCTCAAACAACCTGTCACTTTACTGCAGTCTTCAGAGATGACTGATAATGGGTAAAAAGTCCCATAGCATCTGTTTACCATGTACTCACACAAACTGTTAGGAATGTTTTTAAATGTCAGCAGTAATGTATGCATGTATTAGCTATCGCAGAGCAACAGCTCAACAAAGACAGCACCACTGCCACGCTGGGGGCTTGCGCTCTAAATTAGGGAGGTCAAGTGGTGGAGATAGAAGCCGAATGTGTCTGAAACTGTATTGTCTGCCTTCTGAAAACTGGAAGAGATTGTGCAGTCAGCTGCAGTAACAGTGCCGACACACGGAGTTTGCACACTTTGAAAATAGCTAAGTGGGATTATGGTAAATCTTTCAATTGCGAGGTTAATCGTGAAAGGCACCGAATTTAAGGTCAGTAGGGTGCGCGTGGGGGTAATGTGGTTTAGACTGTCTTTGGCATTAGCAAGGTATCACATTTCATTTGGGAACCTAAGCACTCACCAAGTGTGGGGTGTCATAGAGGTGCAGTTGCTGACTAAACAGCATCTGTATGACAGCGTTGTTAGCAGCGCTGTATTACCTGACAATTCTGCACCACTTAACTATGGAGATATGCTACAGGGTATGTTGTCCTGGCAAAGTCATCGTGCTCCAAGCCATTTTTCACGCTGAAATTCATAACTCAGTTTCTTCCTCCCCTCCCCCTGCAATTGCTTTATAATTGAAATCTCTTCTTTTTAATATGTGCAGGTTCTTGTTTGCCAGCAGAGCATACATTTTTGGACACTGGTTCTGCAGTCAAAATGTGTGAAGAGGGTTTTGCTAAATCATCAAGTAAATACATTTTTGTGCCATAAGCTTGTGTCCTCCTGAAATGCAGTAAGCCTGGACCTATATTGAAAGTTGTGTGGGGTGCTGGGTATTAAGCATTAAGTGACAGTCAAAGCAGATTGCAGAGATAAATTAATCCGTACCACTGCCTTTTTCAGTCCTTCCCCGACAAGTAGCTGGTTCAGCAGACGCTGGTGTTGACACTGCTGAATTCCGTAGGATCCGTGGAGACTGTGATGGGTCTGATTGCATGGCCAGACCCCGACACGTGGTGCAGAAAGCACATTAGAGGGTGTAGTGTGGACACAATGATCCATATGCATAAGGTTAAGCAGGGGGAGCAGGGCAGAGCATTGGGCTATTTCAATGCAGAGTGCACTTGCTGCTTTGCTATGCCCCCGTCCCATAAGTGGGCATTTTGGAGCTGCCCATAAACATTTGCCCTATATAGTATATGGCCTTTTGTGAGTAAAGGGAACTCCACTGAGCATTTGTTAGAAAACCCCTGTCCTGACATTTCTTTTATGTAGGTATGGCCTGTGATGGCTGATAGGCAGTTTCCATAGAGTCATAGTGGCCTTTAAATCTGGCAGTTAAAAAAAAAAAAGTCAAAAAAGAGCAGAGATACATCAAGGACATAATGTTCTTGATGAAACAGACTTGAAATCCCTGAACAACAAAGAGAGGTTTTTTTTCTTCTTTAATTATCTAGATCATTTGGCCAGCTGTGAGCCATGAACCCAGCTGGTCAGCTGTGGGTGTGAAAGGAAGCTCTGCCGGATTGCTTTGTTAGTGTAACTCTTTAGTCCACATTAAAAACTGTACATAAATATTTCCTTTCTTACAAAATGATTCTTTGGACTTGGAGGCAAGATGTCTGGGATGGGTAGGTGGAAGAGGCCCTTAGGAGATAGTCTCCCCACATGGATCAGTAAGGTGTGGATTCACCTTAGTGAGGGAAGAAGCTCTGGGGGCCAGCCAGCTGCTCGCTCAGGTGGTTTAGTTGGATCTTAGTAGAGCTGTGATCCAATTCTGTTAACTTCCGCAGTGGCTAATTGCAGTTGAATTAGAGCCTCGAGAAAGTAATTATGAGAGGCATTGTGGAACACCCTGCTAACCCAGCAGTAAATTAAACCACAGACTGGGAACAACTGGAGATAGTGAGATTAGAGCTTGCTTTTGGATTTTTTTTCGCTTGTAGTAAGTGTGTCTTTCTTCTTTCCACTTCTAAGGCTGAATGTTGGCCCTTGGAGCACTGGCTGGAGTTGCTCCTGTGATCAGCTGGAAAGAGACACTCTGTGGTTGGAAAAAGATCCTGAGACTAGACGGGGGAAAAATATGTTGGTTTTAGAGCTGGAGAAAAGTCCTGTAAAGCAGATAGGAGAGCCCAAAGTTGAACACAGAGGAAAAGACAGTTTGAAAAACACCACAGTTTTCCCTGCCTGCCTTATTTTATACATATGTAATATAATACAGATACTCAAGAGTAAAGACTTAAAAGTAGGGTGTTGCAGGACAGAACCTGATTTTAGAAAAACTGCTTTAAATTACTTGTACACAAGAAAATCTTGAAGGAGAATTGTGAAACACTTATTAGTGGGAGCAAACGGCAATTTCAGAGGGCCGGTTTTGACAGCTTTTGTTCATGTAGCTGGTTCACAAAGTATTGACAGGCTTTTTCGTTTTTTACCGTTAAATTAATTCCCAAACAGCTCAAAGGCAGTCTTTTTAGGCATCAAAGAAGATACCATTGCAAAATTACGGTTGAGTTATTTCCCCAAGTTATTCATCATTTTTCAGTATTGTGCAAAATATGTTCTAAGGAGCAGAGAGCTGTCTTTTAACCTTTTAGAAAACTATAATTTTTGTATGCCTTTCTTTACTAATGCCCTAATAAAATACAGAATACACTCTTACTTTTTATTAATTTTAACCTATTCCATGCTTGGATCTTACACAGAAGCAGTGATTTTTCCCAGCTGAGAATCTGATCCAGTTCAGACTCAGCATTTTTAGGAAATTGCATCAAATTGAATTATCAGCTGTAGTTTTGGCAGATAAAAGTCCCCTGATAAAGCCCAAATAGGAACCTCCTGCATTAGTGAGCAAAGCAGAAAATGGGACTCCTTGCTTCCTGGGATTAGAATAGCATCCCTGAAACAGCAGAAGTCTGTTGGGATATCAGAGCAATTTACATGTCCTTTCAGCTTTACTGCAGGCTCTTCATGGCTGGCCAGTCCTTCATTGTGAGCCCCTTGAGTTTGGAAAGTCCCTCAGACCAAATCAGAAATAACTGCTGCTAATATAGATGTTCCTATATTTGGGTTTTCAGCACAGCTCTCTTCTCGGGGCATGTCTGCACAGCAGTGATAAATTGTAGACAGCCTCCTTTCCCATATCACACTCTTCTTTCTTGCTTGCATTAATGTATTTGCAGCTGAACAGAAGTCTGGAATGTGTAAGTAGTGATAACTCTATGTTTCTTTAAAACATTTTCCGTGGCCTCTCATCTGGATATTTGAGATGGTCATAACTCTAATTCCAGAAAGAGATGAGAGTAGCCAAATGCTCAAAAGGCAGAACATTATTTTGCACTAGTTTCCCTCGTGCTTACTTGCTCTGTGAGAATCTGTGTGAGCGGCAGCAGGGGAAGGGTGGTTTGTCCCCTGCAAATTGCTCTCAGCTCACCTTTTACTTACATAAACTGAGCCCAGGACTGTATACGTAATTCATATGCAGGCACACGTTTGTATGCATACATGCCACAGGAGTTTGTGAAGTGGGAAGAATCTGCAACACAGTCTGGGATTGCAGATACTGTCATTGAGCTGGAATTTGGGACATACATAAATCCCCACAGTGAGTACTGAGTTTTGCCTCCCGATGTTTCATAACAACTCTTGATATGTGTTTGACATGACTGTTGTCCCTTAACAGTAGTTTTCAAGCAGTGAAATGAATGCATAAGCAGCTCTGTTTCTTCACTTAGCCCTTGCTTTATGAAGGTTCTGTGTAGTTCTTCAACAGCCTAAATCCAAGGTCCTTTTTAGGCAGGAATTAATTAAGCATGTTGACGGCCATATAGTGGTATCCTGCTTTTGTTCAGGGATAGGAAAACTAGGAAACCTGTCATGCAGGTGATTGCATAAGCTTTTCTCCCTGTTTTAGCCCAAAGATAAACAAAAAACTTTCTGAAAACTGCACCTGTTTTGGAAACTGGAGGCACATTCTTCAGTTGCTCCTGAAAAGCTTACCTTGAATGAGTTTCCCATAAAAATACTGAGTATTTTTTTCTGTGGGAAGTATAGCACCTAGCACTGTATTATCTTAACTGCTGATAACACACTCAGAGCCTCTGTTTCATGATTCTTGGTTGCGTATTTCAACCAAAAGACTGATTTCCTTATTCCTCTTCTACAAAAGCAGACACTTTGGAAGTGGCTTGGATTTTATATGCTGTTTGCATGGTTCCAAGAGGAATCTTAAATCACCCCCAAGATTTTGACAAAGCTTTGTACAGCAGATATGATTTCACAGGAGCTGCCTATAAGTGGTATTTCTCAACATAAATTTTTAAAAGGAAGTAAAACAAGCTTTGGAAAGCAGATATCACAGAGACACATAACAAGTGTGCAATGAAAATAATTGCAATCCTCTAGATTTAGGCATGGTAAGAGGCCGTCTCTGAATACGTGAGACATCACTGTCTTGAAAATAAAAGTCTCAGTGATTTGTGTTCTACTTTTGGCTTAGTAACAGTCAAGCTGTGTAGCCCTATAGAGGTCACCAATTTACACCTCTATACCACCATTTCCTGATTGGATATTATTCCTTGCATCTCCCTTGAGACTCCTGTATGAGTACATCACAGGCATGATGCAAAATTCTGGTCTCAATTAAGCTGAAATAAATCCACAGTACTGTGCCTGACCTCTTGGGAGTTTGTCTGGATTTTCTGTTTGGTTTTTGATATAGTTCTAATTTTGCTTAGAGAAGACTAAGAAAGGCAGTGGGTTTTGGCTTAGACCTCACTTTCTTCTCCTATCTTTTTACTTCAAATGGAAGACATGAACTTGGTTACAATGTCAGTGCCGTAGCCAACTTTATGGAAGCAAATTTCTTATCTCCAATCTATCAGTGCTTCTGTCTATTGCTATGTAACATATGTTGCTGATTCTTACTAAGTAACAGTGATTTACAGTTTGTAAATGTCTAACTTAATTCCACATTATTTAGAAATCAATACTAATTTGAATTGATTGTATTTCTGCACCCTTAGATTTTTTTTATTTTTTTAAGAAAAAGGCTGACTCTAGCACTGATAAGTGATGATCCCATTTCTCCACTAAAAATCCTTGAAAGTCTTTCTCTGATTGTTCGCATACGATAGCCTGTTCTGAAATGCTTGTATTTCCTCATTATTAAAATAAAACATTGCAGTTTTGATATTGCTGGCGGTGATTTGACTGATGCAATGCTAATGACTCCAATGGATACACTTCTGATTTGCATTGAGATTGCAGAAAAGCAGGACTGGTCCCCAGATGGAGGAAAATTAAAAGTCCGGAGCTGAGTTCTTGCCTGCTTTGCATAATGTATGGTTGCTTGCAGGATGGGTGCAAAACTTAAGATTCAAGTGAGTGGGCAGTCAGGTTTCTCTGTTTTTTAAAAGTGAGATGGTGGGTGGGTGAGGAGTAGCTAGTCGAGCTTCATTCCCAGCTTTGCCTGTGGCATCCTTGGAGACTATAGCATTTCCGTATCCAGCCTGCAAAATAGGGTCAATAATACAACATGCTTAAATTAAAGTATTGTTGAAAAGATTAATTATTTCTAAGTAAACTGAAGCTAAATGCAAGTACTAATAATTAGAATTTGTAAAATATTAGTTGTAGAGCCCTGTGGATATGTAGTTGATTGATTGGCACTAAACAGACAACTATTTTGAGACCTGGAAGTTCTTCCCTGTTAAGATAACTAACAACTGCTGTCACGAGGGACTAAAGAATTTTGGTGTCATCAAGGACAAAGGAAAATTTAATGATTCAGTAAAACCAGAGGATGGATTTCTTACTTTCAGGGTAGGAACATAAAGAATTTCATATAATGAAGTAATTTCAGGAAGAAAGTTTTAGTAAATTTGCCATTCCCAGTGCATTTTTTTGTCATTTTGTCCAGCAGAAGGTCTCTTGGGTGCATCCCAGACTAAGGATACTGGTGCCCTTCCTAAGCAGAAGAGCTTTTGTAGTCTGGGTGCCCAGTGCCCCATCTCCCAAGCTCTGCCTGCTTCAACTGCAGAGCAGTGGTCTTCTTCAAGGACAGCATGAGCAAAACGGAAAGGAAAAAAGGCCCAGTAATTTCTTACCCAACACATTCAAGTGGTACGGGATCCTCGAAAGTAACAAGTCAACCCTTGCCTTGGATCCGTGACTTTCCTTTTCTCTCCTTTGAAAGGTTAATGGCCTCTGGTTATAAGTCTTTCTTGTCCCCACGGCCTGATTCTCTTCTACAATTTTTCCATCTTCTTTTGCCTTTGGTAATAAAAATCCCAAGCATTAGTCCTGCCTGTTGGTTTCTGTGTGGAGAACCATTAAGAGGCAATGGAGCTACTTGCCAGAGCACAGGACAAAACATAATTTGTGATTTCTCTCTTCTTATCTGTAGGAAGCAGAAATGTGCTCTTACAAAATGGGGGTTCTACTTCACAGAGCAGGCTCTGATCCAACATGATAAAATACATGTTGTCTACCGGATAACAGGCATTTCACATTCAGATAAGGGCATGTTTGTGATGTGTCGCAAGCACACCAGCAGAAATACTAGAGATACACTGATTTAAATTTTCTTAAAGATGTGATTACCAGATGTGGCTCAAAACCTGGACCTTGAAAATCCTGCTGTCAATATGGCGGATTATGTATATATTATGCTTACATGAAACTGCCTAAATGAGAGATGGACGCCTTAAATTTTTCATTTTCTCTAAAATCATAATGCTGTGAGAGACCTGATGAAAGACTGTATTGGTACCTTCACTTTATAATGCCTTATCTGGAACCATTGATGGGGAGGAAGAAATTGTATGAATGAAGAAAAAAAGAATATGTAAAATTTGATCCTAGGACTTTTCTAAATTTCTTTGCAAAGTTCTAAAATACTTGTTTTTGTTCCCTTTTTACCCCCATGTCTTTGTCAGGATTTTTGTTGTTGCCTTGGATTACTGAGTACCTTGAAAAAGACTTTGTTCATGATATTTCTAGGAAAAGTGGAAGCAGAGTAATGTAAGCAATATCACAAGGACATTCTCACAAGATTTCCCTTAAGTTTACGTGGATTCAAAGGGTTTCCTTCTCTCAGATGGTGTTTGCATTCCGTGGGGACTGGTGACCAAACCAAAGCTCAGTTCTCTGCATTGTGGAGCTGCTCTTCTCTGCACTTGCTTCTCTCAACATGGTTATTTATCTTCTCGATATGATGTTTCTTCTTCAGCTTCCTAAAGCATTTTGTTTTAAGGGTGTAAGTAATTTTACATCCTCATGTTTGTCTGAAATAACAGACGGTTGAGTGCAAAAGCAGAAGAATAAACCTGTTGTTAAAATTCTGAAAGTGCAGCACTGTCTGTTCTTTTTTCAGTGAATCTGCAGGACTCCTCCTAAATTTACCCAGAGTCTGGCACAAGAAAATTAGTATGTTATCACATTTGTGTATTCATTAAGTTCAGTGTCATAGATAATGTCTTACTTGTGTTGGAGATATTACAGTGATGAGCTAAGGCATGTGGTGAACTTCTCAATTTCTGAAAACATTTTGTAACAGATTTTTTCTTTCAGGAAGAGGAATGTCTGATGGTCAAAAATACAGGGAGGGCATGCCCACAAATACTGCTGCAGAAATAAATCTACCATAATATTTACTGAAGAAAATATTATCTAATGATCCTGTTATTAAACCAAAACCAGCCTGAAAGATTTTATGACACTTAAATTAAAAGATGTACTGTATGCATCTATTCAAGTTAGAGCAGCATGCAGTGAAATTCTTCATAAATGAGTGCCTGACAAAGACACACATTGACTGTAGAAGGTTACGCTCGTGATAGGTCGTCACCACTGCTACCCAAGAGATATCTTCTACTAAGAGCAGGATAAAGATGACTTTCTTGTTCATCTTGGATATTTGTACACGAAGTGCCTATTTTCTGTGTTAGAAGCAAGTATTCCTGGCATGTTAGGAAACAAAACTGAGTGAAAACATACTGTGTTGGCAGGACTTCCATTTAATCTGCCATGTGGAAGTGTGTGTCTTTGTGGGGGCACAGTTCTGTTATTACCGTACCTCATATTTGTCAGTGGTTGCTGAAGCAGTATCAGCCTCTGAACTGGGAAAGAAGTTTTTGTCAGTTTTTGCATAAGTGATATGTCTAGGGTTAATGTGGAAGACAGATCAAACTCGAAGGCACTTGACCTGGGAGGTGCAGGTTTAGCAGAAAGCCATGTCCTAGACAGGGTGGACACTCCGAGGTGCAGTGGATATTGGGTACTAGTTGTGAGAGTTGGTCTGCTGTTGAGTCTTCAGCCTGGACTGCTGGAGCAGCATGGTTTGGAGCTGGCTTGGTTTGAATTTACTGAGGCAGAGATGTGAGCACAACTGAAGAACTGTGCAATCTTAAAAGTGTGAAGAGGACCTTTAACTTTTGAGCACTTTGTCTATTGTAAGCATTAACCCAGTGAAACACAGCACCTATTCTGGGTTTCTGTGATCCTCAGTGCCCCTTTACTCTCTGGACCTTGTATATTGGTACAAGATTCTCTGCTATGTAGAGCCCTAGGCTAAGAGGGTCCCTTTATGGGCATTTTATACCAGCGTAGCCCTTGCGTAAGAAAAGATGTATTTTTTAACAGGAAGATCAAACTGTCTGCTTTCTGTCATCGACATCACATTAAATTCATGTGGAGGCTAATTTCTTCCAGGTTGCTAGTGTTATTGGGGTACCCTGAGTCTGGCTGTAGCTAACCCAGTAGTAACCCAGTTCTAGCAAAGTGAGCAGTAATGCTCATTATTCTTTTTTCAGAAGTCAGTCTTCAAAAGACAGCAGTGATGCAAAAATTAAAACTAACTCAAAGACAATATCTTGTGGGGGAAAATAAAAAGAGATGCATCATAAATAACCTCAATGAAATATAAGGACCATTATCCTAAGTCGGATTCCAACTGGAAGTGAGTCAAAATAGTTTGACAAAGTGGAGCTGCATGTCTAAGTTCAGGGATGTCCTGTCAGATTTATGGCCCAGTGTATGTCTGGTCATGCCTCTCCAAGATACTTTGAGAGTGAGGTAGTAATGCCAATTGTCTGGATATGAAATGACAATATTTGACATCACTTCTGCTAATATTGCCTGCCAGAAAGGGACATGGGGGAATGATCTCTCTATCCATCTAGAGCTAGAATCAAAATCCTAATATTGATCAGCCTTGTTCTGTTTGTCATTTCTCTTAGCTGCCCTTAGAGTTGGATTCTCTCTCATACTTCATTTCATGGATTGAAATTTGGTGTTACATGTTAAATTCAGTGTTTTACTATGACTTTATGATCACTAAATCCCCCTTTCTTAGCTGGAAGCACCCACCAGCACCAGGCTGTGAAGTCTTGAAAAAATGAGGTTAATATTGCTTTTATAAGCTTTGTCTGCTGAAGGTCTAATATTTTAAAGAGGGGGAAAAGTTCTTCTGAGAAAAACATGGCTCTATTTTGACCCATGTTTCGCAGTTTTGTGGGATTTTTCTAATAGCCTGATTCTTGCATATACCTGTAGAACTGAAATACAATTTTGAGCAAGCATTCATGAGGATCTGGTTTGTCAGGAGTAATTTTCCTTCCACAGAAAAAACACATGGAAAAACACACTTACCTGGCAAGGCTCTTGGTTCAAAACTGTGTAATGTGAGCTCAGGCATTAGCGAAGTTTAGAAAGAAACTTGAAGCTTTCAGAGCTTGAAGTTTCAACGTTTTGTTGTGATTTCATAAAACTTTCTGAATTTTCAGGAAATGTGCAGAAGAAAGACTTTGTCGGGGTCTTTTATGCATACCCATCAAAATAGACCACATAGGTGTGCCATAAACAGTTGGAGTTTTGTTGTTTAACTTAAAGTAAACTGGGAAAAGCCAAAAATATGAAGGAACATTTGTCTGGAGGATAAATATTCTTTTGTTAGATCAATAGATTTAGCTAGAAAAAAGCGGAGAAACTGTGTGTAAAAAGAAGAATCAGCACACAATAAGTATGTTTCGGTCTAATTTAGGAAAATTCCCTTGCTTTGAGAATACATTTATTTTCTGTATATGAACGTTCTCCTAAAAATCCTTTTCTGCACCCAGTGAGGTTTGTATCCCTCTCAGGAGCCAGGAGTTGAAGCTGTGCTCAGGCTTCCAGAGAAGGTCTTAGTGGAGCCATGTATGCATCTTCTTGCCCTTCCCTTTTACTTCTTGCTTCCCTTACAGTTACTGTCTTAAATTCATCTTCTCTGTTTTAACTAAGGGTTTCCCATATACATAAATACCACTTCGCTGGAGTCCAGAGAGATAAGGTCATTATGCTCTCTTGAAAATTAATCACACCAAAGGAAGCTATTAGTTAGGTTTAGTCTTCTTTTGGTAAATCTCTGTTGATTTTCATGCCATTTGCCATTTGTTTACACCTCTTTTGGGTATTCCTTCATGAAAGAGTTGTTCTAAAGCCTTACGTGCTAGTAAGATGAGATGAATAGGCTCATGTTTGCATGAATCCCTTTCCCTTCCTGAAGTATGTAAGTCATTTTATTGCTAATCTTCAGCCATATAGTTCCATCCCGGTTTAATCATTTGTTCACATGCCCACTCTATAATTTGGTGTGCCAGTTCTTTCCCACTGAAATTTTGCACAAGTCTTGTATTGCTTTCTGAGGGAAAACAGGTAACAGACGTGTTTATATTTGAAAACAGAATGGGCTTCAAATTTATACTGCCCCAAATAAAAGTTTAATTTTCTGCAGTAATACATTTTGTTTTCTTTTTAGGGGCAAAACCCCATGAACTCTTATTTTTAGAGGAAAAAAAATCCACCCGGACAATGTTGGTCTGCTTGTAGAATGATGGAAGCTGCAGATGGCATAAATACATACTGTTCGTCAACCTAAGAGATTGTTTCAATGTAAACCTCTGCTTAGCAGGCTGCATTTTGCAGATGATATTTAGAGTATATGCATTTTGAGGCTGGAAATAGACACTTAGACTATGATCTCTTTAAAACCAGAGTCAAATCTTACATCTCTTACCCAGGACTGCTTGCATAACATTTGCAGGACTGGTCCCTCAGCTTGCAAGGTGAATGTTTTGAACTCCCATCTTCATTAGCACAGAATTTACCTGGCAATAAAAGGTATCTTTGTATCGTGTATAGTCACAATAATGTTTATTTAAATATTATCTGATTCCCTCAGCACTTTTATTATTTACCAATAGAAAAAATTGAACCATTACTTTCCTTCTGAATTTTTAAAAATGACAATAGTGCAGTTAAATTACTGAATTCATTTATATTTAATTGTACTTTTGGTTTTAATGTGCTATTGGAGGACATTTCTTTCTGTGACTGTTAGTTTTCCATGCAACATAAGAAAATCTAAAGGTATATTAAGGAAATATATTACATGGGCAAGACAAAGTCTCATTAGTGTTATTTATGGCACACTGAAACCTCATTAGGAAGAGGTATGCTGGATTCAAAAATGCATTACTGAGAATGGTTTTTTGGGGGGTTTACAAGAGAAATTGCTTTTATTGTGTTTCTTTATCACATACAGAGTGGTTAGTGGACATGTTGGCTTCCTAAAGCATAAAATAAATTAAGACAGAAGCAAAAGAGTAATTAATCTAAGTAGTAAGTATAACCTCATTATATATTGGAAATTGCTTGCACATGGACACAAGGAGTTTCTGTTTACTGTTCACCTTAGTTTCAACTAACCATTAATTTTTAACTTCCTTCACTGAAGGTAAAAAGTGATATTTTTCAGTATAGTAGTTTGCATCTTAAGCAGTAATAATGTGCTTTTAGTGCACTTCAAACCAGGGATGAGTGAAACTCGAGGTGCAGAGTCACAAATAGCCCTATTTAGGTAGTAGCATTTGCTCTAATGAGAGCTATATATCCAGTCCTGCGTAAATATTGTTTGGTAGGCGTACAAGGAAACCATTATTTGCAAGTAAATGAGAACAAAAGGAGAGTCCCTGAATTGTCGATCTTGGGAGAAAGTCATTCTGTGCGGACAGTATCCTTCCTCAGGCTGGCGCTGCTGCTGTTCCGTCCCAGGGATTCGAGCAGCCCCGGAAAAAAATCCCCCCGTTCCTGCTGCCCTGCAGCCGGTCCCCTGCCTCTGGCACAAACCAGATGCCAGCAGTTAGTTCCCTTCCTCATCTGCTCCCTCCCGCTGCTGGTCCCTGTCACTGCTGCTGCTGACAAAGTTCCTTATGCTGGTGCTTCACCGGGCGCCCCTGACAGCGGCAGTCCCTGCTGGCCTCGCGCATTGCTGTGACTCCTTACGCCAGACCCGCTTACTGCTAGTGCTTCCTGCAGCTGCTCTGGGTGCTGGGGCAGTCAGGCGCCCTGTGCTCAGCCTGGTGCTAAAATGGGGGTACCTGCAGGGCTCTTCAATAATAAAACATCTATTCTTCTACTCATAGTTCTTTGTACAGCCATTCCGCTTGTGGGGTGTCTCTGTTGGCATCCATAGCATTTATGAATGTGCTTTATGTGGTTTAGGATAGAAGTTGGGAATGGACAGTAACTTAACCACTAAGGCTGGATCAGTTCAGTGAATCCCAAAAACAGCACACCTGCTCTCTTTGTAGGTTTTTCTTCTGCAGTAAGCCACCTGAGGTTTTTGGAGTCCCTTAGATGCCAAAGGATAACTTTATGATAGAGTCACATAATTATTATAATCCTAGTTATTTATCAGTTGATGAATGAATAATTCCAGGGATTTTCTGTGGGCCAAATACTTACTTTCAAAGGATTTATGAAAATCTAGTAGTTGAACTGGATGCTACGAGGATAGAGACTGGAAGGGACACAGAAAGAAGTAAAAGAAAGTGTAAAGAAAATGGACTTCAGGGAATGGTTCAGCAGGTTAGCGGTCAATAGTAGAGGATGTTTGCAGTAAGGCCATAGGAAGTGGCTGGTTTTGTCTGATGCTGTCATTGTGCCAGTGGCCCAGGTACAGCTGAGGTGCTCTTCCTGGAGCAGCATCAGAAAGTGCTGCCCATCACAATGAGGCCACTTTGCTGTCAGTATGCACATATATGTGTGCTCTCAAGTCACTCTGGGTTCTTCCTGTAAGTCTACTCCCTTTGCAGGAAAATGTACAAAAAAAAGAGGACAAAAGGAACAGGCCTAGAAGGTAAGGACAAGTTGAATTCACTCAGACAAAACAAAACAGAGTTATTTCAAATAAATAAAGAAATGAGAGGAGTAGATAAAGGTAGATAAAAGAAAAATTGATGAGTATCCTCTGGCTTTTTTTCAGAAGTGTCTATCTGCTCAGATTCACATAGATGAAGGAGAACAAGGCAGATGATGTTGTACTGATGCCTTAGGGAGATTAAAGTCATGGGTCTGAGGGTTGCTGGAACACGTGGAATAAACAATCGGAGTGTTTTTTCTTCCATCTGAAATGGAGCTGTCTTGTCCTGTGTGAAGAGGAAGGTATGACCAGGTTTCATCCTCCGTTCTCCCTCCACACTCTGTATGCATTCTCTGTGTTGCACTGGTGATGAAAAATACTTAATCTTTCCACCTTTGTGAGCCTGCTTACCTGGCTTAACATGTATATTGACCAGTGCTGCCTCTTCTGTGACAAAACAAAATGAAGAAGCCTAGCTAAAGACACTGCTACCCCATATTTTAGATGTGCTTACATTCACATTCTTGTTCTGATGGATTCTCAGCACTCCTGAAGCCGCATAGGGTGATAAGCATCTCCAGAAGATGCACAAGCACCTTAGAAGTTGTATTATATATATAAGCATATATAAATAAGCAAATATTTATATATATATATAAGCAGTATTGCTTTATAACGAATCCAGGCACAGTCCTGAAAAAGCTTTCAGCGTAAGGGGTTCCTATCCATAGAACCTTCAGAGAACAAAGCTGTGTGTCAGGCAGAAGATCTGAGCCACTCCTGATGCCTAAAGCAGAAGACTGTTTTAGTGACATCCACTTGCAAGGTGAAAGAGGAGACCCGATGGCTGTGGAGGAAGAAGGGTGGCAAGCACCTCAGGGTTACCTCTAACTGTAAGTAAGCAGCACATCCGATTCAGGCAAATTAAGAAATCAAAGCAATTTCACTCAAATCCATGTGTGTCTTACCATTCTGACTTCAGAATTTTTGTCTTCTGTCATTTGGGATGATCATGGTAACTTTCTTGACATGAGGATTGTTAGTCTGTCCTTCTATCATTAAAATTGTCGTTTTAAAACTTGTCTTTTATAATAGTTCTCAATAGCACTGCAATGTAAGGTTAGGGCATGCTAAACTTAGAAGACTCCAGACGCATTCATGTTGAGCCAAGGAAAGCTTTATGTGATTAAGATGAATACTTCTGTTATGACCACTTGTTTTTACATGTCTTACTGTGAAAGGGGAGGCAAAGAAACCACAAAGGCCAGTAAGAGTTCTTGCACTGTTAGCTGGATTTCCCAATATCCCTGTGGAAGGAAAAGGGACAAGTCAGGATTCCTTTTGGATTTGTTTTTTGAAGCATTTACATCCTCAAATAAGTAAAAAAGGAGTAATTTTCAATTGCAGCCAAATTCCTGACAGACCGTGACACTTCCATAACAGTCATCACGTTGAGGGCTGGTGTCACATGGAGATGTACTGGCAGTACTTGCGTGGAAGCCTACTTCAGAAAGAAAAGCAGGCAAATTTCATTCCAGTTCCTCTCTAAAGAGGACCTGAGAGGAAAATGACAATGAATTTGATTTTTGTTCTCTTTCCTTTTCACAAAGTGAGGGTGTCTCCTACAGCTGTACACAAAGGCTGCAGGAACTTGCACCTGTCACTAGGAAACCTGCCTCAAGATTTAACGCGATGTACGACTTGAAACTTTTCTACTGTTTTCCCTTTGTCTGTTCTGTATGTTGTTAGTGTTACTAATCTTCTATTATCAAGAATAGAGTAGGCTATTTGTTGCTCAAGTGTCCGTGATGGTGTGTGAGAAATTAATCTGAAGACACTTGGAACTTCTCCACCACATCAGCATTGATCGGGTGGAGAAACTGAAGATTATTCGTTTGCAGGAATGCCTGCTTTTTATTATAATGTCTAAATAAAAGGAGCATAAGAAATTAGAGAGAAGACTAGAATGTGTGAAAGACAAGGCTCTGCCTTGAACACAGCACAGCAGTTATTGCCCTTTTATAAATGGGAAATGAAAAGCAGCCACTGATGACCTTACTGAGCTCCTCAAGTTTGCTAAGCAGGAAGCGGTTGTGTTGGAATCAAACACCTTCCTTAGTTACTGTTAATTTTTTTTTTGAAGAATAATTTTCCAAGAATTTAAGAGGAGTCTTAAGCTCAGCCAACGACTTGGGGAAAAGAAGAGGTGAAAATAGCTGTACTGTGATTCCCATGAAGCTTGATGATCTCCAGAGGGATGTAGCAGAAAATGGTGAACCTACCCCAGAGAATGAAGCAGAATAGGTGGATGTTATCAAAATAAAGCTGGAATACTTGGCTAGTGATGCTAAATTGGTATTTGCCCCCGGGAAAGTAAAACTCTTGCAGATCGAAGACCACTTTTTTGAAAACTCCCAGCCATTTTCCCCAGGGGTCCCATGGCAGTTGCAGGGTGGTTGAGGAGGGGTTGTCCTCCTTTGGAAGGGTTGAGTTTGCTTGTTGCCCTTGGAAGGTCAGCCTGGTGGGCTTCCACTGAGCACCAAGCACATGAACCTATGCTGCACTTCACTACAGTCAGTTATTATTTACTTGAGAAATCTGGGCAGCATGCTTCCCTCCCATGCAAGAGGGAACAGTGACTTTGTAAGAAGGGTTTAGAGAGGTGAGGGGGTGTTTGTTGGGGGGGAGGGCTGTTTGTAATTAATGGTTTGCCGTGGCATTTTCAGCTTAATTTCTCTCTTTTCAGTAGCTGTATTACCTAAAATTATATAATGGGGAAAAAAACCTAGAACGGTTTTTCTGTACTCTCTTCCTTTTAGGCAAGCAGGTTCTTGCACTCAGGTCTTCTTATCAGGTCTTCTAATTTGTACAAAATCAATCATAAAAATTAGAAATGATAGAGTCCTGTCAGTCCTTCTAGGGAAGGATTGTTCTTTTCTCATAGACACCATTCTTCTTGTAGATTAGTTTTATATGACTGTCTTGATAAGAACAAGAATATTCAAGGGGGTATTGTCTCTGATAAATCATTTCAAAGATGACCGTATAGATGGTTGTAAGATCAAAGTTAGTGTCGTACATTTGTCTTCCAAAGGTCCCAGTATCAACACTCTATGTTTAAATCCAGAAGTGTGTCTGAGTGTAATGCATTTAGTTGACTGTAATGCGTTTAGAAATAATTTTGTACTGGTTTTGAAAGGGTTGTGGTTGAGGTGGACATCTCAGGTCCCTCACTGCATCTGCTGATGGCTCCTGAAATATATGGCTGCTGCAGGGTAGAGACTACACCAGAGAAGCTCCTTTTAGCACATGTTATTTAGTAATGTAATATCTTATACAAAGGCCAGTTATTCAAGCTGTAAATGGAAGAGCTGAATTGCCCCATAAATTTGAGGCTTATTGATGTGAGTTGCTTCTAATATTTCTATTGGGAAAAATCTACTTATTGATCACTTGGGCACTGTCTTACTTCTGACATTAATTTAGTTGTAGATTAGGTTGGAATGTATTACTTTCATAAAGATCTTAGTGGCTGGAGTCATGCAGTGAAACTGAAGCACAAATACCAGCAGACTGTATGGCTCATGACACCGCCTGAAATAGCAAGCAGCACCAGTGAGCCGGCGTGCTTTCAGTTCGGCTTCCACTGAGAAGGCTTATTACAATAACAAACAACAGGTAGGGCTTTAACAAAATAGGTCTCTTATTTGAGCTGCTCAGGGATCATCTGCAAAAGTCTCCTTGTAGGTGCTTTAGGAGGAATAAGAAGGCTTCAGCCAAGGATTTGGGCTAGTATACTAGACACTGGAATAGTGTCACAAGGGATTAACAGAGCAAGTGTGTGAAACCAGCTATGATCTTGGTGGGTTGACTGGATACCAAGCTCCTCCATCACTCCCTCCTCAGCTGGACTGGGAAGAGAAAATATAACCCTCCTCCCCTCAGAGTCACAGGGAGATGGGATATGAGTGGGTTGTGGTCAGTTCATCACACTTCATCTCTGCGGCTTCTTCCTTTTCTTGCTCTTCACCTGCTCCAGCATGGGATCCCTCACATGGGAAACAGTCCTCCATGACCTTCTTCAAGTTCCCACAAACTGCTCCAGTGTGGGTCCCTTCCACAGGATGCAGTCCTTCAGGAACGGGCTGCTCCTACCTGGATCCCCCAAGGGGTAACAAGTCATACGAGCAAACGTGCTCTAGTGTGAGCTTCTCTCTACTGTTCCACAGGTCGTGCCAGGAGCCTGCTCCATCATGGGCTTTTTGCAGGATCACAGACTCTTTTCAGTGCATCCACTTTCTCTAGCATGGGGTCCTCCACAGGCTGCAGGTGGATCTCTGCTCCACTGTGGAACTCCGCGTGCTGCAGGGGCACACCCTGCCTCACCGTGGTCTGGACCACAGGCTGCAGGGGAATCTCTGCTCCAGTGCCCTCTGGTGCCTCTGTGCCCTCTTTCTTCGCTCACCTGGGTGTCTGCAGGGCTGTTCCTCCTGTAAGTTTTTCTGGTTGTTGTTGTGGTGCCTTCAAAATCTAGAAACGAAACAACACACTTTCAAGACAATATTAATATAGGAAGTAATATAAAACCAGGTCTTTAATTGGAGGCCTCCAGGTACGAATATGGCAAAATGCACACATGATACAGGACTTGTACAATTTTATAAGTTTAAAAGTTAGCATATTTAACAACAGTGTCCAATTAGAAAAGAAGTTAGTTAAGTAATCCCCCCCTTTTGGTTCTGCCCCATTTGGAGCCCCTGCCTCCTCATTTCTAGACACATATTTATTATGTCTAGGATACATGGTAAAAGAAAATAAGATATCCTTGGCTAAAGAGGCAAGACTGAGTAATATTTCAGGAATGTATCATAATATGTGTTAGAAGGTTAGCTTATTGTTCTAAAATGTAGGGGAAAAGGGGTAGAAAAAGTACTGAGAGCTACAGCCATGTATTAGAAATCTACAAAGCTACAAATATATGAAAAATATATAAAAAGCTTAGGCATCAGTTGCACAGCACTTTTTGCCCCCTTCTTAACCATGTTATCCCAAAGGTGGTAGCACCATTGCTGATGGGCTTGGCTTTGGCCAGTGGCAGGTCCATCCTTGAGCCAGCTGGCATTAGCTCTGTCAGACATGGGGAAAGCTGCTGGGTGCTTTTCACAGCAGCCACACCTGTCGCCACTCCACTACCAAAACCTTGCCATGCAAACCCCATGCAGTGGGAAGTATTAGCATGGTCCAGGAATTCTTTTGGTGGCAGAAGAGATCTCCTTAGAAAGGTCAGGAAAGGGCAGAGTGAAATTAAGGCCATTTTGCTGCATTAGCTGGAATCTGTGGCTGTGCTAGGATGGCAGGAATGGGGAGTGGAGTGCTCCTGCATTTGGTCAGCCTCTCCTAAATCTTGATGACAAATCTGCTTTGCTAGAGTTCTATGAGAAATGCTGATAAGCATTCTTGATGCAGCAATATGTGCCAGCATCTTCTTCTGTATTCCCTCTACTGGTCCTGGTTTACTGAGAAATGAGGCAGCATCTTTGGCTTGATCCATCTGCCCACGCAAAGGAAGGCAGATCTCCTAAAGTCCACTGCAGCGTGATAGATGGCCCGTGCTCCTGTTCCCCTCTGATGATGAAGGGTTCCTCTCTTCACAAATTGAAAACATTACCCTCTGCTCCCTGGAGTGGGAGAGTTGATCACATTAGCTCTGCTGTTCTTAGCAGAAGTCCTTCAAGTCCTGCCAGAGCAGGATCATGAGCTTGAAGGCAATTGCGTGGACTTGTTCAGCTTCTTTAGGCCATACCTGAGATTTTGGGATCTGTCTTGCTTGCAGGTTGGAAAGATTTAAGTGGCAGATAATGAATGGATGTTTAGGTGAGAAAGATACAAGGAAGTAAGATTGATTTCTGATGTTTACGTTTCGGTCTCTTTGCACTGAGGATTATAAATGCAATAAAGCTGTAACTGTTGTCAGCCCTGAGAACACCCTGACCAGACATCTCCAGTATAGCCTACGTCAAGAACAATAGCTGCCTACCCAGGTAAAGCAACAGGATCCAGTGTTGATCTGTAAGGGATCAACATGGGAATTGCAACACCTCTTCAGCCCTCTGGTGCATGTAGAGTAGATGGAGCCTGGGCTCTCAAAGTGGCCAGCACCAGCTGTTTTCAGCCAAGGTTGGAGAAGAGTTGGGTGATCATCAGGGTGGTCAGACATGTCATCCTGCATTGCTCCTGATGTGAAGCACCAGCTTTCCAGGCTGGCATATACTGTGAAGAACGTATCTTCATTAGTGGTGTCAGTGTTAAGTTTGAATTGCTTACTATTACAATTGCACTCACACTTGTAAAAAGTTAATACATTCTTTCCCTCAGGCACTTCTTTCAGCATTGAGTTCCACTCTCTAATTACATATTTCTCAAAAAATGTTTGATTTTGTTGATTTGAATTTGCCACTTTAGGCTTTTGTTGTATGTCCTTGACTTCGTTTGAGAGTCAGAAAGAATGGACCTGCTCCTTTTTAGCATTCCCTTCTCTAGAAAATTTTATCATGTCCAGTGCTAATAATTTTTCTTCCTGAAATTAAAAAGAAAAAAACCTTTTCTTTTCTGTCAATTTTCATAGGAGGGATTTTCCATGTTCTATTTTCATTGACCTTCTTTGACCTACTTCTGCAAAGTGGAGTGAGAAGTATGTAGGAGTATGTATACAGTCTTCAGCAGGAATCTGGAAGTCGTATATAACTGTCTTTCCATTATATGTAATACCAGATTTTTTTCTGCATGTATCCTAGCATGTATGGACTACTTTCACTATTAAAAGAAAAGGTTAATACATTCATTTATGGCAGGTCGTGATTTGTGTGTGACACTGGGGCATTGTAAACAGGGGCCTCTTAGAAGCAGAAGTATGTACCTTGATGAAGTGATACCCTGCATCGAGGGCAGACCCATAGCTGTTTAAAAACTTTGAGTGTGAACCCAAATCTTCTGTTTTCTGCTTTAGTATCGTGACTGTATGGCAGGGTTTCCACTGGGTGCCTGGCCTAGGATGCTACAGCAGCTGGGGTCCAGAGCCTCTGCAGAAGGAGGGATCCAGAACCGCAAAGGCAAAATATCTATAAACTCATTAAACTGTTCAGGGCTACAGTATTGTATTAAAATCAGAAATCAGGTATTGAATCAGAGTCAGAGCGTAGTGCAGACACATTACAATCAGATGGCCACTGTCTTGACTCAAGCCCGGCAAAATGAAGGGAATTCAGGATGAAGAGGAACCAGTTCGAGTTAATATTTCATTTTCAACTTGTGTCAAAGCAATTTTGTTGTTCTCTTCCTGCTCCTTCTTTCTGTCCCCCTCTTCCTCAGTGGTGCTGTTTAAGGACAAAGTTTCCAGCCTTAACCCTGAATTACCTTCCTTTGGGGTTTCAAGTAAGAGGCTGGATAATGCTTTAGCATGGGGGTTTTTGTAGTTTAATTTATTTTTGTTGGTAAAGAATATTCATCACTCATTTAATCTAGAAGGTATCTATTGATTCCTTTCTCCTCATTTGGTATTTTCTGACATTTTATAGCACTTGCTATTGATTTATACAAAATCCGTAGTCCGAATGTCCCAAGGAGTGCTTTATTCACTTGTCATTTGCTGTTTTTCTTAACTAATAAATTTAACAGCCATGTACATCCAGTCTGTTAAGATCTTGTGGCTCTGCTTTCAAAGAGATGACAGTCTGCCACTAACAAATGAGAAATTCTTTCAGGCAGGAGCTTAAAATTTGCAAGATAGGCAAGACAGAGAAACAAGCTCCTCTTTGAGTGGTTAGCAGACAAAGCAAGCTCCTCTACTCGAAGGACACTTAGGTTAAGGTGGGGAAAATACAGCTCTGCCTCAGCCTGTGGAATGTCACACAGTGTGGTGCTCTAATGGCAACTTTATTTTTAGCTTGTCAACAAGTAATCAATTTAGGCGGCACATGCAGCAATATATACGAGAACAGGTACATCTAAACTGCGCTGATCTGCCACACCATCAGCTTGCCAGGTGCTGTAGTTCTGCAGCTGCAGCAGGGTGCAGGGGCTCCATCAGGAGGGAGCTGCCTTCAGCAACTGGCACCTGAAACCTTTCTTGGGGATAATAGTCTAATCTATACTTCTGGAAGTGATCAGGGGATTTCATGAGCCCAAGTTTCACTGAAGCTGAATGAATCAGGTCTCCTTTCTCACTGGTACTTTCTAAGCTAAGTTTTAAGTTTGGGAATGAGATACAAGCTTTGTGTGATCTCAAATATATGGGAGAAGATGCTGGAGTCCTTTTTAGCAGGGGCTGGGGGGAAGGCGGGATCTGTGGAGCTCTGAGTACTTAGGAGGTTCTGTATTGGGTCTGGCTGAGATGGAGTTCATTTTCCCATAACAGCCCTCACAGTGCTGTGCTTTGCATTGGTAGCCAGAAAGGTGTTACACACTCTTACTGTCAGTGTGTGTGGCTCAGTCTTGGCCATATGCACTGCACAGTATGTGGGCATGGTGTTTAGAGAGACAAGGTGACTGTAAACGCCGTCCAGAAAGATACTGACTCTGCATGGAGCCAAGGGTGGGGATTCTTCTGCACCAACTGGGCCACTTGGGCATTAGGTACCGAGGTCTGGGAGTCCCTCTCAGTTCCTCCCACTGTTGGCAAAGGCATGTCCATGGCGAGGTGGTTTGTGTCAGCTTGAACTAAAGTCGGGTGACCTATCCATAGGTGCCTTTCTTCTCTCACCTTTAGTAAAGGGACCTTAATCAGGTATGCACAGGTGGCATTTACATTCCACAATGCAGTTGAGATGAATATCATCATCAGAAACTGTCATTGTTGTGTTTGGGACATATCCTGAGTACTGCAAGTTTGACAGCAGTTCCCTGTGGAATGCTCTTTCCTATCTCTGGGATGCTATGCAGACACCTTAAAAGTAGCCTGGCTGATGAATAAGAACACTGTGTGAGTAGCTTTAATGTAGGCTGTGTAGGAAATTATGTAGCTATGGCTTGGATTTAGTTCAGAGACAACTTACATTTTACCCTCAGAAATCACTGTATAGTTAAAAGTTAAGATGTACTTCAGGGTTTTTCCCTTTCATATATTACCATGCAGTGCTCCTTGATCTGGGTTATACTTGAAGACATTTATCAGTTCTTCCTCTTCAGTCTACTAGAGTAAAGTGATAGAGGGGTCTCTTTGGTTTAAATCTCATGCCCGCTTGAGTTAAGGTGCCAGCCAAGAATCTAGCACTGACAGCATGCTCTGTGCTGAAAACTTGTGATCCAAGAGGCAGAAGTGCTTAGAGATGGTCTACACTGAGGGATCCCAGGGATCCCTTAGTTCACTGGTTCACTCCATCATCCTGTGATGAGAAAACTCAGAAATGAGGGTTATTGCGAGGCTGCAGTGGGTACACATGGCAGGAAAACAAAACTGTAGCAAGAACTTCATGCATACCAGGTAGTACATTTCAGGGTTTAATTCATGTGGAACTGGTAACAGAGATCAGAGTACAATGTTTGGTTAGGGAGAAGGAAATGAAAGATGGGCATATCTAGGACTGTTAGGAGAACGTAACACTTTAAAAGAAATATGTTGAAATGTTATGAACCCATTCTGTGCTGTGTCTGAGATGACATCACCATAGCTTTTGAAGGAGAAGGCAAAAATCACTTATGTTTGTCCTTGCATCCCTCCAATAACTGTATCAGTTAGTCTACTGGCATCCAGCATGATGCTGCATCTCCTCAGAGTGGAGTTCAGTTCTCCACTAGAGACCCTTTGTAGCACTGGTGTCACCAGGAGGCACCCAAATCCTTTCCTGCTTCATTGTCATTCCTGATTATGCCAATTGGAGATCTCCAGTCAACCTTGACAGGGTGGAGATGTATCCTCCTGACTGTATCCAGCGTGGGTCGTGCTACTGTGCCCAGCTGGCTAGGCAAGGAAGGGCTGTGTGCGTGTGAGAAGCCAGTCCTTACCCAGAAGCAGCACCCATTTCATAGTCCAAGTGTTTCGAAAAAACATGATGTGCTTGGGTAGCATTTAGTATTCAAAAACACCTTCGTCTTTTTCTCACTTTAATTTCTTCATGCTGCTGTCAGCTATATAGTGGTATCACAGTAATAAATTGGGAATATCTTAAAAAAAAATTAGCCTGTTGTTAAGAGTCAAACCCAATCCTCAGGATGGATTTCTGAAGCATCCCTGTTACCTTGTGCTGATAAGTCCGTTCTCACACTGTTTCTAACTGCTGGAGATAGAATTGCAGCAAAAGCCTTTTAGACTCAAAGCTGTAATATGCAGAGATATTTTGTTTAGTGTAAAATCAAGTATGTTGTATGAACTTCAAGCAAGGTACATTTGAGCTGAGTACTGGATTACGGAGAATGATGTATGGAGCTTCTTTAACTATTTGGAGTTATATTTGATTCTTAGCAAATAAGTGACAGATTCATACGTAGGGGAAAATTGAACTTCTCTTCTATATATTGTTTTTATTATGTTTTCTTTGCTTCAGGCTCTAACATATCAAATACACTGTGGGTGAAAAAAGTAGTTTGATTTCCATCAATAAACATCTTCATGTTCTTGCAGCTCATGCGCAGTTTTGGCTAATACATGGCGGTAAAAAAGACAAGGGAAAATCACGAAATAATTCATTGCAATCCAGAGGAGTTTGGATTGGTAGCACTGCTAATGTTTACAATTATCTCCAAGCCCTTTCTGTGCGCTATCCATCTTAGATTTAGAATTATGCTCCTTGCCCAGTATAAGTATGTCGGTATGTTGGTTTGCATCTGTCTGTGCCATATGCAGAGTAAGACAAGAATTCCTTCTGCTTTGTTTTTAATTTTTTTATTGTACCCCTCCCAAAATCAGACCAGCTGTTGCCTAGATGCTGCCTTTCGCAAATGCCAGCGCTCTTAAAAATCTCAAAGATTTGTTATCTGTGTCGTTTTATTTTGTTATCCTCTGGGAGGAAGGATTTGATATTGGCCCTACTGCGGGCCCTTTGTCACCCTGCTAATGTGGATCAAGCATTCTTTGGCTGCTGAACAGTGGGTGGGTAGTGTTAGGCATGAGGTGCATTCCACCAAGGCCAGGTCGGTGGCTTTGGTTTATCTTTGCCTGGTGTCTCTGTTTAATTAGGTAAAATTAGTGGTTTTTTTGCCCAGACAGCAGATTTCTAGTAATTTATGAACAAAAAGTTCTTTTGCATCTCTTTTGTTGCCAGCCTGGTGCTCTCTCTGTGTCTGTGCAAGCATCTGGCTCCTTCTGATGTTTGTACTGCTTTATCTTGTGCTCCTGGGTCTAAAAATAAAATACCCTTACGTGTAAGAGGAGCCGGTGTCCACACACACTTCCGGTACGTAAGACAATTCCAAAAGTCACACTGAATGCAGCAGAAACCCACACTGCCCAAGCTTCTCTGATTGTTTAACTAGCAGGAGAAAGGAGAGAGAAAAAAAACCAACAGGGGAGAAATTGGGAGCTGCAGAAGGAAGGCTCACGAGGTTGCCACGGTTTGGAGCAACATACGCTAGGTACTGCTTAGCACACTTAGTTTTATGGCAAACATATTGTCAAGCTGTTGAAGACCCCAAATTTTTAGTAATAGGTGTATGTGAAGCCTGAGGAAAATGGAAATGTTTTCCAGCAGCCTAGAAGAAATGTGTAAAAGAAGGGACTTCTGTTTGTATTTCAGCAGCCCTCTGCAAAGGTCTGGCTCAGCCCAGGGAGGATGGCTGGGGTCTGCAAATGAAAACCCCCAGGAGAAAATGTGAACCTAAAAGTTAATACATTTCTTTTTGTCTGTTTAATAAATAAACAATGTGAGTGACAGATAGTCAACACTTCAAAAAAAATCTCATCCTAATAGTCATAAACTTTATGAATTTTAAAGTTATCACAGAATATTTTTTTCTACAGGAGAGAGCTGTTTCAGCTAAAAGCATAATTAAAAATTAATATTTGATTTTGTACTGAAGCAGTACTTCCAAACAAGAGTTTGTTCCTTGTCACTGACTGAAACCTTGATTTCCACGTGCAGTGAGCTCAATGTTTTCAGCTAATCTGTGAGAAATGCTATAATGAAGTAGAAGGAAAAAGTCTAGGGTTTGTTTGTTTTTCATTTTGGTAAAAAAACCTAGATGATGCTTTAAGGAGTTGATGGGCAGACTAAGCTGTCTCTTGATGAAATTAAAGATGGTGGTGCTTGGTGAAGGAGTGATAAAGAACATCATAAGGAGAGCCTGGCCATGTTCAGGGTATGTGGCAGGCATCTCTCGGTGTGATGCACAGAGAGCAAGTGCAAGCAGTTTTTTTAAAATAGCTTACATTGGGACTAATTTTTTGTGGTTTGGGGTTGAAATACTTGTGTCCTGCTGAACCCATTTCTGCATTGCTGAACCTGCGCTCTGAAAGAGCTCAGCAGCCAGTATGGTAATGAGCCCATTTCTATCAAAATGGCCTGTATTATTATTCATGTTTATTGGCTGCAGAGCAGTTCAGGAAGCACTTTTCAAGCAGATACGCTGAAATATTTTCTTTTACACAGAACCAGCAGTTATTTGTATTTCCTTCACTTGAATCCACACCCCCAATGCAGTCTTAATTATAGTGACACCAAATGAGACAATTATTGCAATATGTGAAAAAGGCACTTTTGGGAAAGGCTTTGGATAGTATTAGCAGTTCTACTATACTTTACATCTAATTAGGGCTGTTCCACAATGTCACCAACCCTCTGTCATTAGCCTGCGAACTCCCTGGCTGCAGCGATGCATTTGCTGGACCAGCAGGAACGTGTCAGACCGTGGTCACACTCCCCCAGATCTTTTCACGTGTGGATCCTTCATGTCGACCCTTTCACTCCCCTCCCATTCCCTCTCCCCTCCTGTCCCCCCCCCACCCGTGGCGTGACATTTTCTTCATGACAGTCTGTCACTGAACTGCACTTGCTGCTGCCTCGGTAAAGGCTTACAAAGAGAGTGTAACAGCCAGTGGCCAATCGAGTTTGTGCAAGCTCCATCAGCTATGGATGAAACATCCACGAGAGAGAATAAGGACTTAGAAGAAAACTGGATAAAAGGGCTGCGACGGGAAGCTAGCTGGCAGGTTAGTGATACAAAGTCGTATGCTTGCAAGCGGATTAAATCTCAGCGCTAAAAATCTCTGAACTTTTTTACCTAAGCATAGGTGAAATGTGTATGTTTATTTGTAACAATGCCTGAAAGCATATTCCTATGAGAGCAGTTATCATTATCTTCTTATTTTCTTAGAAAGAATAGTTGTAAGATTCCAAAGCTATCTATTCCAAATTGTAGGGCAAGTAAATAGTTTTATAAATCTGCAGACATTACTAAATGCACACTTGCTTCATAAAGATCATTGCAATAACAAGTTGCAGGTGCCTACTGTAATATCAAAGGAAATATGTGCCTTGTGTCTGTATATATGCAAGTTTAGTCCATTTAAAAATAATAATACACCACCTGTCACCCTGTTACTTAATTCTGTCAGAGAAACTGTAACAAGGGCTTTCTTTCAGCTTCTTTTAATGAGGCAACAGCTTTAAATGCACAATGCTTGTTTTCTTTATCGTGCTGGACTCACAATAGATGTGTATGCAATTCAATCCAAAAGCAGGCAGTTTTCATTAAAGTGTGCAGAGCAATAGGGTTTACATTATGCAGTACCTTTCTGGAGTTTGCAGAATTAAATACTGTTTCAGACCTGCTAAGCCCCACTGAGGGGTCGTGATTGCTCTTTACATTACATCCTAAGCATTGTCTGTGCACTTTTTTCTGGACTATTGCATTTTAATTAGTCAGTCAACAATATTCAAGAGTTGTGTAACCAAACAATTTCATTTTTGCACTTTATGCTTCTTACAAAGAGTTTTAAATTTTTTTGTTGTTGTTGTTGCTGTTACTTATTACTGTAATTTGGTTATGCCATCATACCAAATTCAGATAAAGTGGTGATTTGATTTTTTCCTATCAGATGAAGCTGTGCAAGAGTCCCAGCTTGGTAAGAGTTACTGCAGCAGTCTGAATGCTACAAGGTGTGCTCCCTTACCCCAGAAGGAAAACTGGTTTAGTTTGGTCCCCTTCCTAAAACTTTGTTCTAGAGAAAGAAATACAAATGTCTTTTCAGAGTAGATGATACTCTGTGCAGTACTTCTTGTGGCTTGTGTCATGGTGCCTTTCTGATTATCTCTCTGTATCACTGGCAAAATGAAGTATAAAATCAGGATGTTGTGAATATCAAAGCCAAATGATCCCTTTTCTCTATAAAGCTGTGAAAGCAGGTGTGGAGAGGTAAAGGAGAGGAAATGGTCACAGTGTGGGCACGGCATGGGAGAGCACCACTGCCTCAAAGGATTGGCTCCACAAGTGGGTGTGGGAGTGGAAGACCTGGAGGCAATGAGGGAAAAGCAGGAAGAGAGCTGGGGCATTGGAGGTACTTACGGCTAGCTTGTGTACACCACTAAATGATCTGGAAATCTGTCCTGCTTCCCTGGTTTGTGCTGTTTCTGCTAGGTTAGATGACTGAAGAGTGAGTTGGGAAAACATGGAAGCAATTTTCCTTTAGTACCTGGCTGCAAACCAAGCATGCCATGGCAAGAATTAATTTCCAGTCGGGTGGTTCTGCCTCCTTTTTGGGTCGGGGAGTGTCGCACCACTACACAGTAGTGGTTGCAGCACAGTGAGGGCAGGAGTCACATGTGCTGTAGGTGCATACCTACAGCTGTGAGATGGACAAAGGTGGGACCTTATTTCTTAGGAGACAATGTTCCCTGCTACCCCTGCATAGGTGCTCCAATGTCCCTCCCTTTCCCAGGCAGAAATGCTGACTTGATCAGCTTCCCTTCAGCAAGAGTGCAGGGATGGCAGCTGTAGATGTTTTGCTCAGGAACTGCCGCTCTGTTATATGAGTGAGATGTTCAGAGAAGCCCCTGTGAAAGGGTTATCCAGTTCTCACTCTGATTGTAACTCATCCCATATTTCTTCACGCTGCTAAGTCTTCAGAAGTCCCAGGGTAGGGCAGAGCATCAGTCTTGAAAGGAGCTGATTTTAGAGTGAGTGCTGCAGAGCCACAGCTTCTCTTCAGTCCTGTCTGCTGGGGAGCTCCAAGGTGATGGCGTACATCCTTTCTTCTTAAATGGGCCAATTTTTTTTAGCACTAGGGTTTTATATCCATATTTAGTCTCCTAAATAAGTGTCCTGGTTTTCTGAAGTGCTGAGTATCCTGGGAAGCCAACAGACATTTCAGTTTTCTTGGGCTTCAACATGTGACACCTGTGCTTCAGGGTGTGTATTGGGTACCTGCGGCGTGGTGCTGGGGTCAGGGGCAGACTGTGGTGTCACATGGCAAGTGCCATGGAGTGGCCAGTGTGCCAGTCTACCTCTTGTAGTGAGAGACATGGCAATTCTCACTTTGCACTTTGAAAAATCAGGCCGCTTATTTAGCAGGCTAAATATAGGTTAAGCAGCCAAGCTTGAGCATCCTGCTTTAAAAATTCTGGCGATAGTCGTCATCTATCATACCTTTCAGCCAGCACACTCGTCATGCTGTGAGAGGTCTGTGCGCTAGCTCCATGCACATGAATAAACATCAGCTTACTAGTAAAAGAAGGAAGAAGCTTAAAGTATTTCTTTCAAGGGGATATACAGTTTGGAAATGGATCGCATTCTCTCTCCAAAAGGAGTGAGTTTTCTATTAAGTAAAAAAAAAGTGCTAAAGTGATAATTCTGTTTTTATCACTGAACTTCAACTTTTTGTCTTCTGTTGTTCTCATCATCTCAGACTTTGCTGTAGTGGTCTGTATCTATTTTTGATTTTTCATGGAGAAAGGTGGGCTTTCGTGCTCCTCTTAGCAGACCTTCAGAACAGGTTTTCAAAACCTCCTATAATCCCTTTTCCTGATGTTTCCTTGGGAACAGCTTCTGACATCTGACAGATCTATAGCTGTCACAAAGCTAGCACAGTTTTACCACAGACCAGGCACATATTTGGGTGACTGCAGCTGTGCTGATAGACTAAAGGTTAAGAAATCTGTAAGGGTCTGGATGTCAATATTTAAAGAAAAAAGTCCTGCATATTTATAGAAACAAATGGATTTTCCTTCACATTTACCCATCCAGGGAAAGTTGTGCTCTCTGAGATGACAGAGTAACTCCAGTTGGTTTAAAAGCGAATTTTTCTTCTGCAAGTGAGAGCAGTTATCCAAAATGTCCGGAGAAAGGAACAGTGCTCCGATTCCAGCAACTTGTCAGAGCTATGAATCGCTCTGCTGACATACTGAGATCTTGAAAGCCACGATTTTCTTCCTAATTGATGGCTCAATCAGAGTATGGCCTCTGTCTCAAGCTTACATTAAGCTTTGTCCTTGATGTGCTGAGTTACTGTATAGCCTAAAATACACTGTCTGTATTGCAGAGGAAGGGGTACAGAGCAAGAAAGATTTAAGTCATTCCAGAATAATTTGGGATCTTTCATCAAGATAGGCATGCAGTTGATGGAAAACAGGCATTTTTTCAGAGCTTTCAGCAGACTGATGATCATTTCCTATGGAATAATAAAAGCAGACATCTCTTGCCATTTTCGTTTAATTTTTAGTTCTCATAAACATTTGTGGGAAGCAGGAGTAATTTGTCTGAAATGAGAGCTTATCAGGCTTTCAGAAGGCTGGGAGCACAGCAACACACAGTATAAAGTGCAAGAGACCCAATAACCTCTCTTCTTCTTTCCAGTATGGCCCATGAAGTTAATATTAATTGAAGAAGAACACTGGGTAATCACTGTATATGTATGTGGGTTATATGTGCAGGTGTGTATCTGTCCATCTGCATGGGCATGTGCATGTAGTGTGTTCACATCTTCAAGGTATGGCAGTGCTGAAGAGTGAATGTTTTGGAAAGGGAGATTTACAAATCCCTGCCCAAAGTAATATGTAAAATTTTCAAGTTATTTCCTGTTCTGTCTACAGTAGCCTTTCTTAAACCTTGAAAAATTTCACGTTCCTAATTCAATAGTTTCGTAAGTATTTGATCTCTCAGATCTACTAAAAAAATGCCAAATGTTAAGCCATCAAAATATTTGGGTTTTCTTTCTTCCTTCTTTCACAGGGACATAAATTCCATTCTGTGATGATAGAAACACAAGCAAAAGAACCTGCAGATTCTTTTTTGCTTTTTCTTTCTTTTTTTTTTCTTTTTTTTTTTTTTTTCTTAAAATTTTTATTTTACCAATCACAGTAGTGCTCGTGGCACTGTTCTGTCTTGGTGGTAGCCAAAACAGCGCTATTAAACACCCAGTGAGTCAAGCATGGAATATAATCTGCTATTTCTTGTATTATTTCACACGTCTTCCCTGTGTTCCTCCATGATACTGTATGTGAAAGTACTGGAAAATCTTGCTTAGTTACTCAAAGAAGACAAGATTCAGATGTAGTATATCCAATAGCACCATTCTCTTGTTTGCTGTGAACACTAAATGCCTTCAAATAGTGAAGTTGATGAAATTTTTTTGTGTGTGTGTTTTGGGTTTTTTGTTGGTTTTTTTTGTTTTGTTCGGGTTTATTTGTGGTTGGTTTGGGTTTTTTGGGGTTTTCTCAATTCAGTTATCTTAGACCAATAACTTCTGAAACTTAATTTTTTACTGTTCTACTGAATATTGAGTTTTCAAGACAATCATCATAAAAAGATCAGCTGCTGGATTAATTGTTTGTCTTTTGTTGCCTTAAGGTCCATGGCTACAGGCTCCATGGTCCAGGTGTGGGTGGGCTGGATGGATTTCCATCCCCTCCATCCACATGGGTTACTATGACAAAGGGTATTGTGGAGGCTTCACAACATGATTGGCAACTGAGCAGAAGCATATAAACTGGAAATTCTTTATCGGTTCTGCCTACAGTTGCTGTTTTGGCTGTTGCTTTATTTGATTTCATATATGTAATACATATACATCATGTTTCAAAGTGTGATACTGACAAAGGGAACTGTTATCTAGGAGTATTTGTGAGAAAATGAGTCTTACGTGTAAGGTAGAGGCTGTTAATGAATGGCAGTGCAGTCATGTCTTGAGGTTGTTAGACTCCAGTGCTGGTATTTGACTGTCTGTGATGTTACATGGGCAACCTCTGACCTTCCACAGGCCTTGTCAGTGTGCCATGAGGCACCGGCCTTCAGGAGGGGTGGACACGCTGATCCCATTCCAGGCTGCTGGAGTCGGTTCTTGGGTGTGAGGGTTAGGCACTATCCCATGAGGATGAAATGATTTGCCTTATTTTCATCACACTTGAGGAAGTGCTCTCTCCTTGATGCTCCTCATCAAGTGAAAGCAGAAGGGGAATATTCCCTCGTCAGGCAAAACGGTGTCAGTCCTTCTAAAAGCTGGGATCAGGCCGTAAGAAAAGAGACATAGATGCACCAGGATACTATGAGGTGTCTTTTTGATAATAAGATACCTAATTAGTGTAAAGAGGGATAGGACTGACGTGTGATATTGTATGGACTGTAGTTTTAGAAATCAAACACCAAAAGACTAAACCAAGGGAGAGGTTCTACCAACCTCGGCTATTTAATACCCTGTGAAATGCACTGTGCATGCTGTGCTTAGCTTGCTGCTGCTCAGTACTTTAAGCCTGTTCATAACCATTCACAGCACTTAAGATCTAAAGATACACTCATCCTTTGATAGGACAAGGTCAATTATTCTCAATTTATTGCAGCACTAAAGTGTTTATGCAGTTTTATTTATAAGCTGAGTTTATGTTTTTCTAACATTAAAGACATTTGATAGTAAAAAAGAACTTTTCATTTGAAGATTACTTTTCTGTGACATATTTATATTAAAAATGTCCATGCGCGTATCCATATAAATGATACAAACTCTATCTTTTGGTTTTGCCAGGACACCACTTAGCTTCTTTTTAACATGCTAATAGAATGTTGTGCTATCCTGAGGTATGAATGTGAAGTGTGTTGATGGGCACACATCTGTGTCTGAGAGTGACATTAATTAACTGCCACGTTTTTCCACTGAGTTCGTTCTTAGAAGCATTCAAGCTTTGTGTTTTTCCCCTGCACTACTAGGATGAGCATCCAGAGCCATGTTTAATACTTTCATCTTTTAATACCAGTGTTGTTTCAGAAAAATCTGTAGATGGGCGGCTCTGTTCCTGCAAAGCCTTGGGACGCAGGATTAAATCCATCCCTGTACAATGAACCACTTAATCATGTGCCTAAGAGAGGCCTATACCTAAGAAAAGCTTATGTTAACTTTCTGGCCTGATGGAAATATAGGGTAAGATGGAATGGAATAGAAATAGGAGTGGATTGGAATAGAATGGAATGGAATAGAACGGAATGGGATAGAATAGAATAGAATAGAATAAAGACTCAGCTGGAATGGGCCTACAATGTCCATCTAGTCCAGCTGCCTGACCAGTTCAGTGCTGACCAAAGTCAAAGCGTGTTAGCAAGGGCATTGTCCACGTGCCTCCTAAACACTGACAGGCCTGGGGCATTGGCCACCTCTCTAGGAAAACTATTCCAGTGTTTGACCACTCTCTTGGTGAAAAAGTGCTTCTTAATGTCCAGTCAAATGTCCCTTGGCACAGCTTTGAACCAGTCCCTCAGGTTCTGGACTGGATCCCAGCGAAAAGAGATCAGCACTGCTCTCTTCATCTCCCCTGTCCAGGAAGCTGTAGACAGCAATGAGCTACTGGTCTGCTGATAGAAACCTGGGGGCTTCCTGGTTCGTGCTGTGCTGGAGGTTTTTTTCTGTACCTACTCAGATCTTTTAAAAATTTTTGGTTTTGGCAAGGGGCTTATTTGACAACTGACAAAAATATTCAAGTAACATTTTTGACTGTGCTGTATGAATCACTTCTCTGTTTACTATTCTCTCAAAATCTATAAGGAAAAATCTGTATTAAGAAAGTATTTCTCAGACATAAATGTTTTACATACAAACCATATTTAATTTCTATGAATTATATTTTAATTTATATGAAAGCACTGGTTACCACCATGTACTCACTTCCCTGGTGTTATCACAGTTTAAATATTCCCTTAAGGCTTTGCACTGTGACTGGTCTGCTTTGTGTCAGACTCCGGGCAATTATATGCCAGTTCTGGAGGCAGATAGTTGGCGCCTTAGAAGAAACTTTCACCTCCCTCTTCCCAGGTTATCCCAGGCAGAGTTTAACCTGTTTACATCTCTTTGCTAATTTAGTCCTTTACTTGCATCGAGAATTACTGCCAGGCATGCCTGAAAGAGGTGAACAAATTATCTTCGAAGGAAAATAAAGCATTTTTGGTTGTGTGACTGGTCTTTAAAATATGTTCCAGTGTATTTCAGATGGGGATGTGTGGCCAACGTGCAGTTCAGAGTTCATGAAACTTCTGGAATTCATGCATGTTCTTACAAAAAAATACTGTTGGGCTTTCTTTTTTTCCCCTAAATACTTCTGATTGATGATTCATGTGTCTCTCTCAATCCTATCTCCCGCAAGTATGTGGCACAGAATTCAGCACTCACCTGGCTGTGGCTGTTGGCTCGTAATTTGTGTTTTGCTGGGAGATTTTCACAAGCCCTGAATCTCACTCTGAGCTGGGAAGGAGGGCAGTTGGTCAACAAGTTACAATTGGCATCTGCTCCTCCTTCCAGCAGATCCTGGCACACTGCTTTCAGCTGACTCCCAGCCCTCACCCAACCCAGGGCTGAGGCTCTGGGAGGGCAGTGCCCCTGGCAGGACTCAGCCCCCACCCGAGGCATAATGATCTGGGCACTCCTCCAGATGCTTCCATTTCATTCTTCTTTCTCCCCATCCACTTATTGCCAGATAGTAGAAAATGGTAAACTTAGCTTTTCTGATTCTGAGAAGAATCCTCTCTTCTAATATTGCTAGATTTAGGAACACTCATTGTTTGACACCACAAATTACATGACTAAACTTGGTCTTCAGTAGGAATGCTGTGCAGTTGTTCTACACAAGCTGTTGCAGACTTCCTTGATCACTTTAATTGGAGGACAGGAGGTCTTCAACATTTTAAACAGCTGACAGAAGTATCTGTTCTCAACTCCTTCCCTCTAGCTAAACCTGTGATGTGTCAAATCCGTCTCCAGGACGCAGACAGTGCTGTACTTTTGAACTTTTACCGTATTATCCGCTCTGCTTTGCCCTAAGCTGGTTTTCTGGAAAATGAGATGGATTTTGCTTCTTGGCAAAAATAACTATAGAGAGCTGGAAAATCCAAATGAGCTGATACATCTTTTGTTAGAGCTACTTTATTACTGAGTAACGTGAGTTTTTTTGTTGGTTTTAATTTTGTTTTGGTTTTTTTTTTTATGTTCACAATATAGGTGCAGTTGTATATTTTCTCTATTTGGTTTTTATGATAAAGCCATCAAATAGTACATCTTTTTATACCTGATGTAGAATTAATTTCGAAATAATCTAATGAAGGAGGTAAAACTTCATATTCCACTTTTTGGTCTTTTGTAGGAAATAAAAATATTTTGGAAATAGATTTTTCAGCTAATAACATGAATTATAGGAGCTGCTAAATGTGAGATTAATAGCTAAGAAAACAGTAATTTCAGATGGATAATTTAGATTTTTATCATTTATTAATCATAAAAAGTAAACCTGCTGTATAACTAATTTTAGTTTTATCAAGAAGATGAATTGTTCCAGCTAATGAATGTATAGATATTCTATGCCAAAGGCATTCGTAAGAATCTGTTAATCATTTAACTGTGTCATGGCATATGCTTTGTCTTCATAAACCAATTAAAACATATAACTTTCTCCACTGAAATGCATGTTGGTCTTCAGTGCCTACAGCAAATTAGGACAGCATTTGTCTTAAAATACACTTCAGTATTGCAGACACAGAAATTTAATGGGGATAGTGTCTCCAGGTAAGGACCCTTGCCAGGCAGCCTGCACCACCGCCATGTGAAGGAGGTACTGTTTGCAGCATTTCAGGGAGCTGATCCTACAAATACTGGTCCCATGGGCTGAGTGGAGGGCTTGTGAATGGTCTCATCTTAACCAGCTGGGTGTAATTCCCTGCTTGGGTTGAAATGTGGGCATAAACATGTGAAAATCTCTTTTCCATTTGAAATCTTTGAGATGGGGCCTATCTGTTATGCTCAACTCATGTAAGAAATTACCTGACTGGGACTTACTCTTGACGAGGGTTTAGAGATGCTGCTGTAATACACATAACAGTGCTGATTGCTGCTGGCCGTTTTCCTGAGCTGGCATATGTGGGTGAACCAAAGCTAGAGGTTAGAGGGTAATAATTGCACTCAGGGTTATTTTTAGTCCATCCTAGGAGAGACAGAGAAATTTTTTAAATGGATTTTTATTTTTAAAGGAATTACAACTTTCTGGAAAAACTTAAGAGCTGTGACAGAAACTGGGAGACAAGAAGGTGTTTAAAATTGGGGACTGGATTTCTGTATTCTGGTCATCTGAAGCTGTTTGTTTCATCTCCTTTTTTCATCCTGATGAGGTGAATAAAAGAAAAGTGTGAATGTGTTTAGGTTTTATTCACAGCATTGTCGTAATGTCAAAGCAGATACAGATAGAGATAGACAGAAAGCCGAGAGTGGATAAATCAAAGGACAACAGGCACTCAGATATTCAGCTCTAGCTAATCCAGCTCTAAACCACATTTTCTTTGGCTGGTTAACGACCTGTATGTTGCTGTACCACCTATACTGTGTTATTTTATTTATATCTTTAATACATTATCGGTAGGCGACATTATGGGTAAAGCACTGTTGCTAAAAGAGAAGGAAAAATTATAGTTATTGCTATAATAAACAGCTGGAGAATATCTTTTTAAGAAGATTTCAGTGATACAAAAGGAAATAGCCTGAGATTGCAACATCAATTATTTAGAACAGTGTCGTTATATTCATTTTTTACCCTATATCTTTTCTCAGAGGCAAAGTTCAGTCTTTACAGCATCAGGTTTCTGGAGGCATGAAATGCCTGTTTGGGTCAAAAGTCCATAGCTTTCTGATGAACCAGGTCTTGAGACTAAGTGGGAGCATGTCCTTGAATGGATGAGGCAGAAGTTCTCCAGAGGTGGAGATGAGGGGGTGCCTCAGTGCTCCCAGCATCGCTCTTGTACGTCTCATACAGCTACAGCTTTGCTGGACAGGAGAGCTGCCAGTGGCCTTAGGTTTTCTGGGACTTTGAGGAAAATAGTAATTTTAGGCCATCTTGCCCTAGTTTTAGCAGGCTTCTGGGAATAAGAAAGGGAAAATGGATCTTCGTAAAGACTTAAAGAATGTTACTGAGAGGGAGGGGATGAAATCGGGTCCTTATGGAGCACTGAACCTGGTTTATAAATGGAGTGAGGAAATTTAAGTCTTTGTGCACTTCTAAATTTGGGACTTTTATATAGATATTACTTAACTGAAGACAGAAACCTTTCCTGAAAAAGAAAATGCAATTGTGCCAGGCAGGTAGGAATGCTCAGGTTTCATTAGAAGTGAAAGTAAAGGCAGTAAGCAAACAAAAGAATAAAAATGTTTTCTGTTTCCTTTTTTCCCCCCTTCCTTTTAATTCTGTCCACAAGTAAGAATTACTTCAGAAAAAAAACTAAGGAGGTGCTAGTAAGCATGCAGGTTGAGAACATCACACCTCTTCCTTATATTGATGTTTGGAAACAATGCTATGAACATTCCACTCAGCAATAGTTTTCTCAGTGCAGGTAAAATTTTCAGTGGCACAAACCTCGTAAAAATAAATGATATTTTATATAAATGCTGAGTGAATACACAGAAGCTGTGAATACAGTTAGGATAGCTGCCACTGCTTAAAGGTCAGTAAAGCATAGCATTAAACAGCACATTTTGTGCTCCCAGACACGTAACCCATGGTAAATTTTATGCAGTACATTTCTAAAGTATCTACGGGCACATTTTCGTCAATAATTCACAATCCTTTAAAAGCTTTTTTTGCCTTTTGACAATCAATAGCGGGACGTAGTGTCTATAAAAGTTGCTGGTACTGGACTTCCACGGTCAGTTTAATTGGAGGACAGATGATGCCGAACTCCTACAGCAGCTGATATGTCCCCAAGCCCTTCCTTCCAGCTAAACTTATGACATGCGAGGCCAGTTGGCAGGATATGTGCAGGACCTTTAGCCAAGTGCTCAGACCATTTTCTCTAGGGGAGGTTTTTATTACTTGTTGTCTCCCTTTCCAAGGTGATGGGTTTCTAAAGCAAGTGTAGGAGGGCTCAGAATGCATATTAGTATGAGATATTTAGTGGGAAATGTCATCCCTACGACACGATTTTTTCCTGCTTCTGTTTGCTAGTGTAAAGTCAGCAGAAGTAAATTAGCTGGCAGATTTCAATGGAGAATGTTACCTGTGTCCTCTGCCAGATAGCATGTGGAGTGCCAAATTAGAATTGATTTCTCAATAAAATGGAGTTCAGCCTCCTCAACATAATTTAAGACAGAATGAAAAATTCTCTTTCACTCACTTTTTAATTTTATTATTTTTGGTCAGTTTTGTTCTTGGATATTTTTGCTGCCCTAATTGCTTGTTATTATCTTCTTCCTTGAATCTTTTCCCATGTCCAGAAAAGCAAAACCTCATCTGCTTTTATAAGCAATTTAGGAGTAAAGTAAAAGGGAAAGGACTTCTATGCATCACCTCCCTTGCCTCTCCTCACACTCCTAAGACTCTTCTGGCAGCCGAGCCAGGAGCATAAGTTCTCTCTCTGTGCTGTGACTCAGATGCTGAGAGCACAACAAGCTGTTTACAATCCCATCCTCATTTCTCCTTCCCACTCCCAGCACGTTGCTTTGGGAACCACCAACCAACCTAATTAAAACAAATTTTTCCTATTGTGGGAGCAATTCCCCAAATGCTCCACCTTGCCAGAATCGTGCTGTGTCTGCTCAGTTTGCTACCTCCATCCAGCTCCCAAAGATGCTCATCTTACTGTAAAGAAAATCAATGCCTTCTAATGTGGCATTAGTTCTTAAATTCAGCACATTTATCACATATACTTCTGGAGAACCTGAGGTAATATATGGAAGTGAAAAAAATATCTTCTTTTTAAAAGACTTGCGAAGTAAATGGCTTCTGAAACATTAGCAGTGCCTGTTAAATGACTGGGTAGAAAGGCTATTCAGAACTAAATAAAGAAGGGGTTTAGGTGGGGAGGCACGTGTGGAAACACAAGATGGCAGCACTGTAAGGATTGCAAAAGAGCTGGAAGTGTAACCACCTGGAATTTGCTGGCTTGATTTCTCTGGCAGAAAAGGCAGTGCACCCATTCGTTATGCCTAGCCCAGCCTTACAGCCTTGCAAGGGCAGCAAGATTTCAAGATGTCATGATGACTGTCCTCTTTCTTCAGTGACCAGGACCTATTTCTCACCCCATGTGAACTCCAGCAGGAGAGGTCAGTGAGGTTGCATGGCTGTGGCTGTTCAGGTCAGTCTTCCAGAGCACTGAAATCTTCCATCCCTCAGCTCACTCTCCTGGAAATCAAAATACGACATGGCTTCAGAAAGCACAAGTGTTGTTCATTGCTGTCACTTGGGTGCCTGTAGTGTCTAGGGTTGAATGGTGTATGTTTCTGCCAACCCTGTTTTAGCAAAGACAGAGTTTACAAGGAGTGCTGAGCAGCATAGTAGGTCGGTGGCATTCCTCAAAATACTTCTCTTTTTCAGCTGTTCAGCTTTTCAGCTTTTTGTCCCTGCCTTCTAGTTCCACCACTTTCTAGCTTTATTCTTCCATCAGAATGCCTGGACCAGCCATCTTTACATCCCCTCTTTTGCCCATTTTTGGAGAGCTTCATGCACATTCTCCCTGGCTGTAGGAGTAAGAACATGACTCTAGACCTCACTTTTTTTTCTTTTTTTCATGTGAGATTGGTAGTTCTTGGAGTATTCAGTGTCCTTTCTGTTCTTTAATCATCCAAACCCTACTGGTATGTAGCTGTGTCCTGTGCTAGGCTCTCCTTTCTTTCTCCCCTTTGCTCCTCCTATGCTGTGGTTCTAGGTCTCTCTGTTTCCACCTGTATCCTGCTTATTTTTCTCTATCTGCATAAGCACACCTAGAGCATAAATCCTGCTTTACAGATGTTTATTACTAAGTCTTTGAAAGGACCGGAAATACATAACACTTTTTGCTACAGTTTTACTTATTTGTGGAACAGATTTCTCTAGTAAAAGCCAGAAATAAACTCCATTGATATCCCATGGTGCAACATAGGTATCAAACCACCAAGTGGCTGCCATAACTTCTGGAGAGACTAAGTGCTTGGGCTGTGAGCTTTCAGGCATCTGAGAGCAGTGGCAAATACTGGGCCATATGCATAATTTTAAGTATGCCAGCAATCGCGTGGAGATGGGTTAGACTAGTAATACACTTCATCGTATTCTAAACTGCCCATGGTTTGGTGGAGCATCTGAGTTACTTGCACTCCCAGGTCAAAAGCTGTGATGGAGTAGGAAGTGAGGTAACTGAAATACTGTCTAACTAAAGTGAAAGACTTTTGTTGGGATGGAGTACTGCTTTTTCCAACTGTTTCCGGAATATGGAAGTGAGAATTTAATTTAAAGGGCTGGTTGTCTCTCCTTGAGTGTATGTGCAGACTAGCTGGTGGATCATGTGGGTAATGGCTGTGCTTTTTAGGACTGCTGCTGCTCGAGAACAAGATGATCAACTCAGGTGAAAGGGCTGAGAGGTAAGAGCTGAAATGTAAGAATACTCACCCACATCTGGAAGATGCTGTAGCAGAAATCTTTATGCTTCCCAGTACCCAGTTCTTTTATCCAAGATCTCCCTTATTGCTTCAGTCAAAGGATAGGAGGGGCCAGATGTTGGTGTAGGATATCCATTAGCAGGCTCAGAGTTCCCCTCATCCCAATGGATTTGGTCCTGAGATCTCTCCTGAATACAGGCACAGGTTTGAGACTTGCCCTGCTTTCATTCTTTCCTCGCTGGCTGGAGGGAATAAATGGATTAACTAACACTTTTGAGAGGACTCTTCCTGGCAGTTGTTGAGTCTCAAAATGTCGATTCTCAAGGCTGACTTCACAAGGGATTTAGTCCTATCTTTTGCCAGCAGGTTGAAATTACCCTCTGTTTATTGTATCAAAAAAAAAAAAAAAAAAGAGAAAGAAGAAGAATAAAAAAACATTCAAGAGAACAGGGATTTGTAAAGGTGGGATTTGGTGACTGAGAGCTTATCCCATAGAGTGGGTATAGTGGGATGTGGAGGGTATAGCAGCAGAGAAAATGAAAAGTGCTAGGTCATCCTGTCCTCTTCTCAGGCGTACACGTATCCCCTTGGCAGCGCAGGTTTATTTGCAGGAATGCTTTGTCCCTGAGTCACGCTGGTTGGGGAGAGGCTGTTACATATGCAAAAAGGAAAAGAAAATACACTTGGGTGCTTTGTCTTCTAGAATTTTCACTATTTGCCCAAACCAGCTATTTCTGGTGAATAAGCTTGAACATGTCAAGCAGTATATACACCATGTGCTAAGCATTATTATTATTTAGTGTTTTATTTACTATTAATGTATTTTTAGTAGGTATTGAGATTTTCAACACTTCCTTTGGGAAGCTATTGTACATTCTGATAGATTTCACTGTCAGAGTTTTTAGTGATAGCTTGTATTTGCCTTTCCTTAATTGCTGCCTGTTACTTCTTCTTGTGTCCTCTTGTACCTAATTATAAATGTTACAATGTCAATTTAGGGAAAATATCAGGGGAGGTTCCACAAGGGTCAGTGCCTATCACAATATTGTTTAATACTTTCCTAAACAATATATAGAGCAATACAATTTGCAGATGATGCCAAATTAAGAAGGATCATAAACACAGTGGAAGGCAGAGAGAGAGAGATAACAAACGGATATTGAGAGTTTAAAGAACTGTGCAAAAATTAACAAGATGAGATTTAATTTAGATAAAATACAAGGTCATACACTATGGGAGAAAAATACCAACTACATAATGGAAGATGCTGGTTGGAAAACAGCAATAATGGTGATGTATTTTACATTTATGTAGCTTCTTTCATCTTATGGAGTCCCAAAGAGCTTTACAAATTAAATAAATTAATATAGAAACTACACATAAAGATTATCCTTTTCTCCATGGAGACACCTCCTGTGTTGGTGCAGAATATGACAGCTATTCAGCTGAACTCTGCAGTGATGTGTAACAGTTCAGGACAAAATATTACAGGTCCCCTTGAAATGGCAGTAAAAGTTAACGGAAGGCAGCATTTGTGCAGCAGGGCTGCTTAAAACTGTTCCTCTGATGAAAACTGCCAGAGCTTTTTTTTTTTTAAGCTGCAGATGATCGAGATCTCAGTTTTACATCTGTCTTTACTGCAGTAATGCAGAGATGAGCCCACTGACTCCTGGTGGACACTGGCTGCAAAAGAGCTTGTTGTGTGAGACAGTTGGGAATAGCCATGAGTTTTTTTACTGGAATAAGCAAATACATATGTCCTGTTCATTAAAGGATGTTATCTGTAGTTACTTGAGGGCTATTCATTTTCATATAGATAGGGAAGTTTAACTGGAGGGTGTCTGAAATGGATGATGGGAAGGGAAGACACTTGAACTGATGGTTGTGGGATCTGGCCAAAAGGGAGACATGAAGATGGAAAACATAAGTGATAACACAGTTGAAGAACAGGATGGTATGGGATTAATAACACGAGAAGGGTAACTGTGGGAAAGGCCAGGGTTAGTTTCTGTAATGGCTCCAGTGTTGCTCACCATGTCCATGTTTTCCAGTGAATATACTTTAAATGGTGGCATTTCAAAAAGGCACAGCAGAATTTGGAAGAATACTGTCTTTTATTTGGTGTCTGTCCTGCTAACTCTAGGCAATATTATGAAGGTGGACACACGGTTTCAATTTACTCACCTTGGATATGTTTGTGTCTCACAATGGAGACACGTTGCAGGTTGTGTGTAGGGTGGCTCCTCAGAAGCCAATGCAGTGTTACTTTCTCATGGGCCCATGTCATCACAGAGTGGCTGGCGGCACAGCGTTCTCAGTGGGATGAGGGGATCTGCGCTCTCAGTGCTTGCCAGCCCTAACACGTGCTACGATGATCTCCAGAGGGACAGATGCTAAGGAGCGTGTAACTTGGAGGAGTCGTGTGTGTGCAGTGTGCTCATCCTGCTCTCTGGGGAACCAGAAGTCCTTGCAGGATCCATGTCTGATATCCCTGATGCAAACTGCAAAATCAGGTCATTCCCTAGGTGACAATCAGTTGCGTATGTCTTACCAAGGTATGGCTCTCTAATTGGGAATGACTCGGAGCCATTTCAGGCATCACTTTTGTTGTGGGTTGACTGTGGCTGGATGCCAAGTATCACTTCCCTCCTCAGCTGGACAGGGAAGAGAAATATAACAAAAGACTCCTGGGTCAAGATAAGTACAGGTGGAAATCACTCACCAATTAATGTCAAGGGCAAAACAGACTCCAAGTGGAGAAATTAGCTTAATTTATTGCCAAATTATTCAGAGTAGGATAATGTGAAGTAAAAGCAAATCTTAAACCCGACTTCTGCCCATCCCTTCCTTCTTCCTGGGGTCAACTTCAGTCCCAGATTCTCTACCTCCTCCCTACAGTGGCACAGGGGGGCAGGGAATGGGGGTTGTGGTGAGTTCATCAGACATTTTTCTCTGCTGCTCCTTCCTCTTCAGGGGGAGGCCTCCTCACACTGCACCCTACTCCAGTGTGAGGTCCCTCCTGTGGGAAACAGTCCTCCATGAACTTCTCCAAGTTCTGGGCTGCAGTTCTTCACAAATTGTTTCAACTTGGGTCCCTTCCATGGTGTACTTCCATAGTGGCTTAAAGGGCAGAGGAATGAGAAAGGACAATTTTCTGAAAAGATTCTGCAGTGCCTGTTTGAAGCTGTATATCTTTAATCTGCTGGTTTTGATTTTTCTTTCCTGCTCAGCAAATAAAATAGAAGTTCTCTTCTTCCCCTCCCACCCACTCAAATTTTCTGTGCTTGTTTGGCTCCTACACTCTTGAGGTTCAGCTAAGTGCTTGGATGTGTAACTGCCTGCCCCGTATGACCATGCGAGCTGAACATAAGTTGACATCTCAGTTTTGGAGTTTTTTGCATTTGGAGTCCAGCAGTTGCTTAATATTTTTGGTGACCATCACCAGTGTGGCCAGTTGCTACCACAGATGTGCCTAGAGGGTAGAATTCACAGGGTCTGATTTTCCACCAGCCTGCCCCTTGTGTCACTACTCATGGCTGTGCAAACTGCCACCATTGTTCTTCTGCAGCAGTTTCACATCCATTTTGCGCAGGGATGACTGACTATAGAGGATGCAAGCTGGTGAAAAATTCACCTTGTGTTCTCTGCTCCATCTTAACCAAGGCACGAACCAGCACCCTCATGGTCTGTTGACTGTAAATCTCTTACTTTTTGATGAGCCTTGTAAGAAGGAGACTTGCCATGGCTAAGCTAGTGTGAATCACGCTAAGCTTACCTCAGCTAAAATAAGCTCCCTTTTTTCTTCTCAATACAGCCCTCCTGCTGGTTGGGTGTTCGTCTCTGTGCAGCTTGGCCAGTAACATCCTCGTACTGCCAGGATCCACAAGTCTTAGAAAAATTGTGCTTTGGAGTTACTACTCCTACCCACTGCAGTTTTGCTTGAGCAAAAAAAATTCAAAACAATGGGTTTCAAATAAGTGATCTTGGGAAAGAGGGTCTGGGAACTAGTGTGTTACGCTTTTAAAGTGTATTAGTTCTGTATTCAAAATCCTTGCAGCTGTGTCAGTGTGTGGAGTAGCTCAAGGTTTGTTCAGTTTTGGAAAGAGCAAGCATCACCTTTAAAAACTAAAATGTGCTCTTGAAGATGTTTTGAGGGAGCTGTCAAGCCAGCATCTCATTTGCTTTTTATTACATCTGAGCAGTAGTTAAAACTGGAAAGGGAAGAAACAAAGCAGTTGAAGGACAGACTTTCTCTCCCCCGGTGCTGTAGAAGTGCCTGCTTCAGTCTGCTGCCATTTTGCTTGAGAGAGCTGGAGCACTTGAGTTATGGTGACATCTATTAGAATTCAATTAGTGGTAGTTCACTGACCCAAATTAACATTCTTTGTTAAGCTCAAGTCAGTGTATATGTATGCTATTTCCAGGCCAAACGGACCTGCATAGAAAAGAGGCTTCGAATCTCTGAGCTTGTTGGCAGTGTCTTAGTAACTGGATTCAGAGCACAAGCTTATCTAATGCCAGTGCTTTAGGCTGGCTAATAGAATTGCACATGTGTGTGGTTTGTAATTAAACTGTGCAGAGCTCTGACTCGAGGTGAGTGGGGAGAAGGAGGACAATGGAGGACATGCTAGGTGCTTCCCTGCAGCATCTCAGCTCCTTTCCTACATCCTGGGGAAGAGGCGTCTGCTGGGATGTGCTGGAAATAGTGGATCTCCACTGGGAAAGACATCCTGGCATGCAGGGGGGGTTGGAATGTTTCTCTCTCACTTTGCTTCTTCTTTCAAGTCTTTTACAGGCTCCAGGCAGCATCAGATCTGCCCAGGTCTTGGACTGGATGTTGCTGGCTTTGGTGCTGGGACTACATTAACCCACCTCTCCCATTCATTAAACCTTTCAGGTTCTGGTTTCCCAGTCCATGGATTGCTGGGTTTGTCTGGGTGACTTTGGCAGTGCCTTGCCTTGTTGGGTCTGACTGTCATAGAAATAATGTCACTGCAGTCAGGAATGCTGTTTGGCATCAGGAGAGGAAACTGAAGTAGATTCTCACTTTGTTGCTTGATCATGGTCTATCTGTTCAGTGACTTGAAATACTTCAGAGCTGTCCATGTGGTTGTGGTTTCCCTACAGTTTATTTTTTTGGTTTAGAAGACTCACTGTACAGTATTTACCTATGTTTACAACTTAGGTTTGGGGTTTTTTTATGTGCTTGTATGGCTTTATCCCTCTAAGAATGAGTGAATAGCTGGCTACACCCAGCTATGATTTTAGTTGAAAAGAAAACATGACTTATTAGCAAACACTGGTTAATGATTGATTTTTAAAGGGGGAAAAAGTCTTTTTAAAATATTTTTTCACAGACTCTTACTTCCATGCTGACATTTACACTAAGACGTTGGGCAGAGACTTGTTAGTCTGGATCTGTTCCCATGTGTCACTTTGACTAGTTTAAACTGTCACCAAGCATCTTAGAATAGTCAGCTGCACGTGTCTTGTGGATATCAGTCATTATGGTTCACATTTTCATTTTAATGACGACTGATGTAGATGTCAAGAAGTGTTGAGGCATTTGCGCATTAAACTTACGGATATTTTCTCTTATTTAATAGGGTTTTGTCTCAAGATACAGTTAACTATTATAAGACTAAATTACTCCTTGAGCAAGTGAATGTTTCCCTTGTGTGTGGATTTGAATTTGATCCACAGAGAGCAAGTTCTTTTTGTGATGCAGTGATTTTCCTTCATTATCTGTGCCTGTTTTCTGTTTGGTAACTTAGATATACATATTTCAAATTTAAATACACCAATCCCTATGGAAAAACAGCTAAATACATGTCAGCATCCGTAGAGAACATCTTTCTGATTATGACTGTGCCCGGTACAAGGTAAAACTTCAGAAAATCTGTTTTCAATATACTTGAAGGCATTTACTTATCCAGCAGCACAGATGGCACTTGAAATGCTGAATAATAATTGTTGAGAGCCAAGGTAAACCATGGCGCAAATGTGAAAGCGGACACAGGCATTACAGTCTGTGTGGGTTGCACTCCTTGAATAGACAGGTGATAACATTTGCATGTGCAAACTCTCTTTTACCTCTGAAATGATCAGCTAATGTGCTTACTTCCCTGTGCAGGTATTGGGAGCAGAGGGTAGGGCAGCTAGTTGCAGAGGTGAGGAATGAAGTGTCTAGGACATACAATGAACTCAAATTCCTGCTGGCCTTGCTTGGAAGTAAGGGAATATACCTTGTAGCCATGGATGTTCCAACCCTCAAGACACTTAATTACACTGTAGTTGCCTTAAGCCCTACCTGTATGGAATGCAAAACCTCTATCCTACTCATAAATTTGTTCAGCCTTGAAAACCTGCAGGTTCTGGTGGCACGTTGCAGTTTAGGGACAGCATGTTTTTGGTGAAAATAACCACCCAGCCCAAGTCAGTGGTGAATTCAGCTGTCCGTCGCCCAGCTTGTGCTTTTTTAATATATGTGGATACTTCGGAAAAACCCGCATCTGATTTCTCATAGGGCCACTCCTGAAATGTGAAATTCTGCAAGTTTTGCAAGTGCTGTGGTGTAGTGATCAAAGAGCCTCGCCTGCAGCAGCCAGGGTCTTTGTGGGGTTCAGTGCTGGACAGAGGGACTGGGGGAGATCTGCCTGCTATTCAGTCACTTCCGAGATTCTCTTTGAGCTCATGTTGAAGAGTTGGGCTGTCAAGTCACCCCAGGGACTGAATGCCTGTGTGGTCCTTTCTGCATGCACACAGACCCTGAGGGCAGCCTTTGCCCTGGTAGCCAGAGGAAACGAGAGGCGGAGAGAAGGTTAGGGTGGAAGTATGAGGATAGCTGTAAATGTAAGGAAGCAATAAACGTGTTGGGAAGCATGATGGATATCAGTACCAGTTCACTAGCAGCTTTACACATACCGATTTTTTATAGGCATCATAGTAAAGGAGAGTTTTAAGGGATAATGTTGTGCTGGGACTCATCCTCGACTGAATCTCCATTGATGCTTTTGTTGGAACCTTAACTGTGCAAAATCTCACAACATTAGTGATGAGCTGTGGTTTTGTTTGTTTGTTTGTTTTTTTTTCTTTCTGGTATGAAATGGTCATATTTCTTTACATCTTTTTAGGATTAAAGTAAAAATAGATCTTGCTGCAGTGGCAGCATCATTCACAGACTGTTGCTGACCATTGCACTCAGCAGCATCACATTAGCTCTCTCTTCAAACCTCTGTTTCTTCTAAGTTTGGTCAGTCCACCTCAAAAGCTGTGAAAACCTCCTTCTCGTGTTTCAGCTCTTTCCTAGCTGTTTACTACTTTACTGCTGCCATCTGGTATGGGATCCCTTTCATCTGTGGATTCCACATTTCTCTTCTGATCAGTGCTAGCAGCCAAAATTCAAATCTGCAGTTGGAGATTTTAGTCCTCCTGTTGTTCTCCCTCCTCTTCTGAGGGAACGGTGGACTGCCATAGTTTTCTGTTTGACCTACGTGTAGATCCTTGGCCAGTGGCATGACTGTGGTGGTGTAACAGATCTTGAATGTAAAATGAAGGCATTTGGAAAGCCTTGAAAATGTTTCTTTTAAAGAGCTTATTTACTAATTATTTTTGGTTTTCTTGCATTATGGTTTAATCAGGGATGAAATTTGTTTTCTTCATAGATGAAACATCTCTGATATGCTTTTGTCTCCATTTCTCATACCTATTCGTATTCCCATCAATAGAGAAGAAGTTACAAATTTGAATTAGCGCAATTGATGCTCTTTGCAAGACATTTCTGCTCCTAGTTTCAGTCCAGTTTGGAATATACAATAATAAAGCAAACACATTTCTGGGGCAGAGCATATTTTTTTTTGAATTTACATGTGGTATTAAAAAAATCATTGTCCATGGAGTAGATGAAATAACATTTTAGTACTCTGTTGGCTACATTCTCTTCAGGTGTCGATACAAAGTGGCATTTGCTCTGTGATGCAGAAAATAATCTGTTAAAGAAAAAAGATACATACATCTGTAACCTGCAAAAAAAAAAAAAAGCCTTTAGACTAGCAAAGAACAATAGTATGTGCCGCTGAGACTGGAGAAGAATTAATAAAATGTTGAGAAAGTTTTACATGATAAGTAAAATAAGAGAGAAGCAGTCAGCTTCCTTCATCATCAGAAACCTCAGCAAGAATGAAATAGTTCATGCATTTTGTTGCTTTACTTGAGCTCACAGTTCTCTTCAGAATTTAGTTTTTACACCAAAGTTCAACAGTCTCAAGAGCGTTTTAATGCCTTGTGTTGTTGTAATTAGTCTGCATTTTAAGTTTATTAGTGGCCTGACTAATGTACTCTTAAGAGGCTTTATATGGAAAAAAGTCAATATATGAAACCAATAGAGCTCTTGAGAGCTTATGCCACATACACATTCACAAATAGAAAATCATGTTATCAATTTTCATTTGACTTCTAATCAATTACAGTGACAAAGAGATGATTTGAAGTCAATTTTCTGTTGGTGCTAAATTAGTGTTTGATCACAGATGTTTACTCTGGTGACTGCTTTCTTTTGCAAAAGCCTTGTAAACTAAGTTGCATAGATTGATGCCTCTCATTTTCAGGTGGTTAGCAGATTTTTCTCTTATTTTGCTGCTTTTAGCAGCATGAGAGATGTGCTTCCACTGGGATATGACTATGTGTAAACCTCTTAAGCTAAACATGGAATTTAGTAATAAAGCCTGGCATTGACTTAGAAGTGCAGCTCTTTGAGTAGCGATGCTCCTTCTCAGTGATCCAGCACTAAAGCAGTTCTCTGAAAAGGAGACTCCTCCATCCCATCTGCTTAGATTTGTAAAATTCATGCTAACAATAGCTTTTGACCAAAAGAACATTTTGCTTCCGACTTAATATTAAGGAACAGAAGGCAAAGAAGAAAAGAAGAAAAAACTATAAAAATAAATGTGAAAAATAAGAAGCAAGAGTTCTTTGCAAGAGTCAGAGGAACAATCTTGAAAGCCTGTCTATTTTTTTATGCTCCTTCTTTATTTATCAGCTGTTTAAAATAGATAGGCCAAGACTTTTCGTTCTCTATTCATAGGAGAGCGATTCCTGAGACCACATAGCAGGCACATATGGAAAACTACTCTGTCTTCTTTTGGATTCCCCAGATGGGATTCAGAATGTTGGTTTGATGCTTAAATTCGCATAAACCCAAGCTTAAGACAAGATTTTGAAGTGGTCAGTGCCCTCAAATGCAGCCAGTGCAATTCTTGTTTAAATTCTGGTGTGAGTTGCCAGAGAGCAGGTGCTAAATGTTGGAATTTTTCATTCATTTGAAATCTGTGTGTCATACTAAGGGATGCAGGAGACTGAACATCACTGAGAATCCAGCCGTAGGAAAGTACTGCATAAAATGCAAACCATAGCACACACAACCCAAACCCATCATACAAATCAGCCTAAATCATCAAAGCAATAGATCAAACAAATGCCTCAAAATTCAGTCTCTCTCTCCTGTCATTCTCTCCAAATGCTTTGCATAATACCCTGAAGATCAGCAAACAGATTTTGCCTGGTATGCAGTAAAGTGAGGACTGAATTTTACTGAGGGACCATGGAATAAAAGAACGCACCAGAAACCTTGTCTATGCTGAACTGAAGTTGTAGTACTTGTACAAAGGAATATAGAGGGCTTTTTTCAGTTAGATTTTGGTCATTTGTTGTTAATTGTACTTAAGGCTCAGTGGTTTAACAGCCGCTTCCATTGATAATCCCTGAATCATGACTACATGGGTTGAAAACCACAGGTCATATTTTGAGTCTACAGCTACCTGAAATTTGATAGTTCTGATAAATACATTTTTAATGCCTCATAAAAAAATTTCTACTTCATGAAAATACTAAAAGGTTAAGTCCCTTGAATTGGCAATCCCAAAGTATTTCAGCTTGTGTTCTTTGGGATTTGCCTTCCCTTCCCGTCTCATAACAAAAAAAAAGATAGTAAAGAAAATAGTGAAGTAGGAAACAAAGCAGGAAAATGAGCAGTTAGTTGCTCATTTCTTGTTGAAAATATGGAAGAATTCTACATGTCTGGGAATTATTTGCTCTTTTGTTAAAGCAAGACCCTACTTTTAACAATATTCACAGGAAACTTTCCATCAATAATATTGGGCTTTGATATCAGAGAAAGGCTGTGGTTTTCTGCTGAGCCGCTCACGTGCAACAGCAGCAGAATGTCTGGTCAGTATATTCAGATGTGACCCTGTATCCTGCGCCAGCTTTTTGGGAAGGAGATAGTGTACAGGAGGTGTTAAAAAAAAGTGACTGGACTCACCTGTTTGACTTGCTGTGTGTAAGAGGTGGGCAAACTCCTCACTGGCAGTAGTGGGAAAGTTAATCTCCATTAAACATGGTTTTCCCTCGGCTGCAGTGGAGGAGAGTGACCCCGGGGCAGGACAGCAGAGGTGCGTGGTCTCAGTGGTGGGTGCTGGTGAGTCTTGGTGGCAGAGGCTTTGCAGCCTGGAGTGCTACATGCCAGAACTCGCAGGAACCATCTCGACCTAGTTTAAACCCTCTAATTAAAAAAAAAAAAATTTCTGCTCTCTGTGTGCCATACATTGAAAGGCTGAAGGAGGGATTTAGCAGGGAGCCTGTGGTGGCTGTATCCCCTCCCTGTGTCGGTAGCAGTAGCCTTGGTGCTTGTGCTGGCGTGCCGTGGTGAGCCCACGGCATCGGCTCTCTTGGTGGGCTGAGGCATCATCCAGCATGAAGCACATAGTGCAAGTAAACTATATTAACTGCTCAGCAGGGAGAAACATTGTGACTCTTAATAACGATGCCAAATCTGCAGCTGTAGCTCAGGTGTTTACTCTGACCAGTGCATAGACCCTTTGAAATTTCCCCCAGCACCTCTAAATTCAGTACATTAGTATTTGCAAATTATCCACCTGTGTATGACCTGCTTTTTTCAGTCATTCATAAAAAGTCACCTTAGTGAATGATGATGGTAAAGTTCCATATTTGAAAGTGTCTTCAGACTGTATGAGGTGGAAACACATTGCCTTGGTCGTATCTGTGCCTTGATTGTCTAGGAATAGAAGCTGGGGAGCTAATCAGATCTTAGTGCAATGCTGGTTTTATTTTACAAGTCTCCCTTTCAATGCAAGCCCAACATGCTATATTTACCTCTTCTATTACACTGTTTCGTTACAGCATTTTCCTGGGTTTTTGTGTTTAATGGGATAATCTGAGGATCTGATTCACTTCCTGCTGGACGTGAATATCTCTCTCTTGATTTTTAATCTCACTTTCTATTAAAGTAAATATGAACTATTAGTATCTTGGGAGGACAAATGGAACCTGGGTTATTGGGGGTTTTTTGGCTCCAGTTGTGTTTCAGAGGTTATTGTGTCTTTTGGGAAATATCATGCATGGCGACTCTGTCTCCAATAATTGTTCAGCAGAAGACACCACTCCCAGTGCTAAATTGCAGTCTGCTTTTAGGCCAGGATTTTTCTGCGAGAGTGGATAAAAGCTGCTTGCCTTGTCTTGCTTTCTTCTACTTTACTACAGGAGGGAGTACTCCCAGTGATATCCAGAAGGGCTCTTTTTCACTGTCCTTTCTTCTGTTTTCCATTAGTCTTGTCAGTTTTGGACTAGAACGTGAAGGATGGGTTAGGCAGTCAGGTTGAATTTGCTGTATTGGGAAGGGCCTGGTTAAGACTAGAGAGAATTAAGGGCTTTGTTAAACTTTGGAAAAAATGTCCTTATGCATGAACCTATAAATCTGTAAGTATCGAATGAGCTTTCTATATAATATTACTTAGCAGGAGAAGAAAGGACATTTAAATGCTGTCAGAAATTAATGATGAAGGATGCCTGGAAACCTTCACAACAGAAAAGTATCACATTCTTTGCTGCTTCATCTTCGTATTAGAATAAATATTCAAACTAAATTTAGCTGATGTGATTTGGAGGCAGTATGGCTTCAGCATTTCCCTCAGGACTGACCCTTTCCAGTTGGCTTTGTTGCTGGAATTGTTAGTGAGGTGATGAACCGCTTGCTCCGTGCTGGAAACTGGCCAGGGACAGGGGTAGAGAAGGACACTACATGGAAAGGCACTGGTCCTGGGAGGGACAAAGGGTGACCCAGAGCTCCTCCGTAGCACAGCTCCGGATGTTTGTGTTTCCTCTGCAGCTTGAATTAATTCTCACCTGCCTTTGCAGGGGGCGGTGAGGGACCCTTCATGGCAATCAGATCTGTAGTGAGGCTTCTGTGGGCTTGCCCCTCTTAGCAACTTGGCACTTAAGAGAGGGGTATTTAACTTGAAAAATGGTTTACTTTATAGAATTTCCAACCAGCATAATGTTTATTAAAACAGCCATAAAATTCCCTGCGTACCACATGAAATTCAGCTTGATAATGATAGTGCTGCTATTGTGATTATGTAAGCATAAAGCAGATGATTTACAAAGAAATAAATTCAAATAACACTGTGCAAGAAATACAGGTCTTGAAAGCTAGTGCTGGAGTTGGTACGGGAGCAGCAATGGGCTGTGCAAACTTTCAGCCTGAGGTTCCTTGACTGAATTCAAGCTGAATCAGTTACCATGATCCTATAGCTTTGTGGTGGTTTGGATAAAATGAAGTTATAGTCTTAAGTCCGTTTCCTCCTGTGCCCATAGCACCAACAAAACAACCTTCAGCAGAAGCCTCTGAAGGGATTTTTAGCATGAAACACGGATGTGACTGAGCTTCCTCCCCTTGCTGTTCACAGGCACAGAGAGAGACATCTGATTACTGCTGCATGGGTTCCCTGGGTACATTTGGTTGTGAGACCTGGGATCACCATTCCCACAGGAAGCCAGAAAGCTGTGAGACCACATGGGAAGGGTTGAAGTGGCACTGGGGATGATTGCCAAAGAATTTTCAAAACGCTGGGTGGTACAGCTAGTGATTGAGACTGGAGATATTAAATGCTTTTAAAATTACCATTTCACTTTTTTTTAGGGCCATTTTATTGTATTTTCATTACAAAAAATAAAAGGTCATATCCTGGTAGGACATTGCATTGCCAGTCCTGGGCTCTTCAGGGCTCCATCTCTAGCTATTTATTGCTTTCAGTTTTATCTACTGCTGAAATTCATGTGAGAGCAAATAGACACATCCTGGGTAAAAGTTAGATGTAGCACATGCCGTGGTGAATGGATGCCTTTTAATTTTGGAAATTACATCAATCACATGAATGTTATTTGGACTAGCATGTGTGTTTGGAGCAAGCAGACCATGAATATTTAAAAGAACAGACCACAGATGAGATGCCTTCAGAGACTGACACTCTAACAGGTGTTGCTCATACCACATTTCCACAGTACTGCAACTGAACCAGTAATGGCTTACCCTTGTAAGCCAAATTATTTGTGTTAGGTTAGTTATATGCAAATATTACACAGCGCTTGGTTCTTCACTCTGGTTTATTAATACCCTGCTTTGTTAATTCTCACTCCTATTCTGCTTTTAAATACACTGTCTTTCCACCCTCACAGGAAAAGGTCTGCCCAGGGGCAAACATGGGATAAATGTCCAGCTGAGGGTTGGGTTCTGAGCAGAATCTGCCTGCTTTGCCCTGCGGGGGCCAGACACATCCCTTGAGGACCAACAAACCCCCAGATCTACTGCCACTGTTTTTCTGGGGGACATGCAAGTTGTTTGTGCTGGACACAGTCATCTGGGCAAAGAGTCTTGCTGTGTCTTGGCACAAAAATCAATTACATGTGTTTCCATATAGCCATGAGCAGAAGTTTGGAGCATCAAGGTACATCAAAAATAGCTGTGAGCTTGCAGCTGGAGAGCTCATGCTAGAGCTGTGCTGTGAATCTCAGATGTGATAGTCAACCAGCTAGGTTGACCTTCAGCATACAGACATAGCCCAAATAGCTAATAAGACCAGTAAAGTCTCTATGCTATCTGAAGCATCCTAATCCCAGGTCTTCCTTGATTTTTCCTTTTTTTGTTTTTAAAGCATTTTTGTGACTAGTTAGTTTTGCTCTCTGTTTTTGCTGAACCAGTTCTTCAACCACTACTTCACCCCTGTACCCTGTACCCTGTTCTGCACTGTATTTTTCTTAACTGCTCTGCCTGTAACTATGTACAGGAGAAAATATCCGTCTGTTAAAGGCTGAGGTTATAGACAGAGGGAGAGACAGTTTTAAATAGGTATTACAGGCATGTCAAATTAAGTTAAACAGAGAAGATTAGACAAAAGAATGTCCCAGGAAAATCTGGGTGACATTTTATTCTTGTCTTTCATAATTATATGAAAAATTATAAGAGGAGGCGTGGAAGAAAAAGACTGTTTAATCTGAGAATCTCCCATTCTAGTTAGATATCTGTGGTACTCTCAAAATACAGTGGTTTAACCATGACATGAAGATGATGATGTGCAATCGACTGTATCAACAGTTTCACAGATGTTTATTTGAAGTTTAATGTTAATGAAATGCAGAGATGTGCCTTGTAGGTTCTTGGTTTAGTTTTTGGGTTTTTATTTTGGTTTGTTTTTTTCTCTCCTCAAGTCCCAGTTTTCACATTTAGTCTTTCTAATAGTGGAATTAATTTATCTGATGTAGTACCTGAAGAACAGTCTTCAGAAGGTGATTTAACAAATGACTGCAGAAGGAATTCTGTTTCTGAGGGGGGCCAGGACAGAACAAGTAGAGAGGTTTAAAATGAGTGAGCCTGTAGGACAAAAGATTTCTGTTGGGGTCTGTTGGAAAAATCTTATGCTGCAACTTATAGCCTGGCAGGTTTAAACTCCCTTGTTACCAGGACTGAATTTTTCATTATTAAAAGTACTAAGTAACATGTCACTTGCCTTTGTCGCTGTGCGAGAAAATTGCAGGGTCCATACTTTAAGGAAACAAAGTGAGAAAAAGACTATTTGCATACACTAACAACACGCACAGATTAGCTTCAGCTGGCCTGTTTATACTGTCAGCCTGTATTATATAGGAAATTAGATAAATGTACATAAATATTAGGCATAACAAATATTTGGCAGTGTTTCTCTGTCCTTGTGTTATGCTCCATGTAGCCCATTACATCACATGCCTGGGAAGGCTGGGGACGCACACATGTTTAACTCCTTTAGGTCACCTGGGGTAAGAGAGTGCCTGAGCAAAATGGTTTCTTAATAAGCCACAGCTTTTGGTGTATTGTTTCCATTTGAACATTCAGGTTGGAAACCGCTCCAGCTTAAAAACTGTGAATAAGAAGGAAGCATCAGGATAAATTAGGATATGATTCAGTTATTGCCATTGTTTTATTTGTAGTTACCAGTTTGCATTGCCAAGTTAGGACAATTTTGTTACTTGTCTTGTGCAAGTTACTGATCCATTTACACTCTCAGCTGGGAGTAATAAAACCTTCAAGATCTTAGTGGTCAACTCTGTCTATTTAAATATTTAGCATTATATTTTGTAATTTCCTTCTGTGTGTTTTTGTATTTAATTGAATTGATTTTTCTCCATTTTTAATGACATCAAAAGAAAAAAAAGGACAAATACACGGTCTCTTTGTCTCAGTGGCTGAGTATGAAAATTGGTCAGCCTGGAGGCAGCAGGGATGGACTCTTCTGTTGCTCCCTGGGAGTTGGGTGTCTTCTGCTGGGAAGGTGCATTCTGAGGGTGTTGGTGCACTGAGACACGGGCAAGCTAGAACAGGGCTCGGAGGCTGGGGTGTCTTTTCTCTTTGTTTTGTTTCTCAGGGTTTCTCCTCTAAGATGATGATGATTGCTCATTATGAAATACACAGTTTCAAATTTGGACTGTGTCTCTTCTTCCATTCATAAATTTCAAAATGGATTACAGAAGATGATGTATTACTAGTTCATGCAAAGCAGTGCACAGAAAGCTAGACTTCATTATTTAAAAAATGGCCCGTATTTTTGGAGGTCCAGTTTTAGACATCTGTCGAAGCTTTTTCAGAAGCCCAAATGTAACGCAGCTGCTACTGTTTCAACATTCAACACTTACAATAATAAATTACTATTTTATTAACCCAACACTTCATCTGGTGTCTGGCACAGCAAACGAATCCCAGGATGTCAGAGCCAGTGCTGTGAAACCTTTGTGATATGTGGGAAATTCTTTGGAGTCCAAGAGTACCAAATTCACAGACACAGTTGCAGGGTCATGGCTTGGAAAAGGGGAGGAAATATACCTCATGAAGAAAGAAAAGCAAGAAACTACTGAGCAAATGATATTCCAGTGAACTGAGAATATCATTTCAGGTTTGGACAGATTTTTGCAAATCAAAATGAATGAGTAAAGAAATTTGTGAATTCTAGACCTTGGTAGTCTTCAGCCATCCTTGATATGAAGACCTCTGAAGTATTTTTGCTGGACGTATTAACCTCTGCATAGAAACATTAAGACCTCACCTAGTAGTCTCAGCTTTGGTAGTAATCATTCCTAAATTCCTTAGAAATGGAGATTCTGAAGAATCTGTGAACCACAGCTTGGAAAGCATTGTTTCAAGCGCCCTGCCTGATTACAGAGCTGGCAACTGCCAAATCTGTAGAAACATTTCTAAGGAGGAAACTTCAGATTGCCTAAGTAAACAATAAATACATCTGAGCTGCATAAGGATTTTCTTACAGGAGCTGTGGGACTGTCCATGTTGCTTTATGCTACAGAAAGTTCAGGGGCTTTTTTTCATGTACCTGGAAAGAGTTGATTTCAAGCTGGAGTCAAGCCTCTTCCCAGGTTCCTGCATCTGGTTGTGGCCATCATCTGCCATCTCCCTTGCTGGACCATGCATTACATATCCCTCATCCATCCAGTTCTTCCCTCTGCTTCCTTTTTTATCTCTCTCCTTTCCTGACTCACACTATATGTAAAAAGTGGTATGATGTTCCATGATGTAAATTGGTACTTTTAATAGAATTTCTTTGTTGAGGCTTCTTTTGTTTGTTTGCTTGAGCTATGTCTGTATTGAGTATTCTTTCTCTGGAGGTTGTCCAAGTAGATTTTTTTACTGGCTATTTAATAGAGTTCTGCTGTACGTTTTTATATGTATTTTAAAGTGCAAGACACAAAACATACTGAGCTTTAACTGGAAATACCTCATTAATAGTTAATTCTGAACCTTCAAAAATGGGATATTTTGTCTTGCCATGTTAGCAGCTTGTTGCTGTGCTGGGAGGATGACCCGCACCGTGATCATCGAAAAGAGATAATGGAGGGATCTTCTGAAGGTGATGTCAGTATCCATGATGTTATTTTGCTGGGGATTTCAAAATGGAGAGTGTGATGTACTTGTCTGTATGACTACATTTATATTATCTCAATATGAGAAAGAGAAATACATGCCCAAGCATATGTGTGCTCACCTACTGCTTCAAAGGGAGTAGAAGGATGAGGCAACTAGTGACAGTGAAAAATTCAGTCACTGAGGCATAATAGGGGAGTCTGAAAGTAAATGCTGTTACAGCACAGAACAGACTTTTGGGAATAACAGCACTGTGGCCTGTTTTCACTGCATCATGAACCTGGTGGAAGGACAGAGCTTGAAATGTGAGTGATGCTTTTATAGTATAGAGGGATATACTAAATCTACTAAATGGGATCTGGGGGGACAGAGTACATAATGTTAAAAATATCATGTAAATAACAGCTTCTACAGGTGTTTCTGTTTGTACTGAACCTGTAAAATTTAGAAGCTCCTACTGACTGTAAAATTAATAATAGGCAAATTCGATGCTAAATGGCCTCAAAAAAAAAAAGGCACAAAAGTCTTATAAAAAGTCAGGATCGATAGGATACCTCTTGAAGTACAATATTGAACCTTCTTTTCCCTTCCCCCAGAATAACATTGTCAGTTATACAGCAAGGCTTTTACTTACTTCTGCTAATGGAAAATTGTGATAACGATCTTTGAATAATAGGGGTTTAGAAATAGCAGCTCCTGGGTCCTTATACCAGCTTTACCGGTCAATACTGTAGTTTTCTTTTTGAGAGGCAACAGTCTTGGAGGCAGGGAAGGAATCAGTGCCACACTGTGTATCTTGACGGGTTTTTTGTTTTTTAATCTCATATGAATTATTAAATGCAAATTCAGCAATGCAAAGGAGGAAAAAACAGATTATTTTCCTTTTGAGTTTGCTGATTAGTCAATTGCTTAGTTCATGGAGGATGCCACTTGTGTCAAGTTTCTGTATGCTTTCATAGAACTGGAGCGCGATACTTACCGTATCTCAAGTGAATGATTTTTCAATTAGCCTGCAGTTCCTTGGCTGTATTCCCTTTGCAGTCCTATGTGGATGATGTAGAGCAAAGGTTTAAGATGTTTTGGACAATTTATGATGTTTGGAGAGGCTATTTGTCAAGAAACAATATCTTCAACAACTTTTATGTTCAATTTTCGTCATAGGTCTTTTGTTTATTTTTATAGCATTCTTTTTGAGGTGTAAAAGCTAACTTGAGGGTATTGTTTAAAATGAGGGGAAAAGGGGAGAGGAAAAAAAGCCAGTGTTAAAAGATGGATATATCAGGGGGCACATGGCTGTTTTTATGATGGAACTGCAGATGGGAGGGAACTGTGAATTGGTTTACTCTGACAGCCAAACTGTGAAAGAAAGGAAAGATCAGAAATATTTGAAAATGAGATCATACAGCATGTGAACTATACAGACATCTCAACCATGTTTTTTTTATGAGAAGTCTTACTGACATTTGAAAAGCAGGGACTGGTTCCCTAGTCTTAAGGTTGACTGACATTTAGGGGCAGCGTAAGGCATAAGTTCCTTCCCCTCTTTTTAAATTGAAGTTTTCATAAATTGGGGTGAAGGAGAAGCCTGGTTGCATCTTGCAAAGCATTCAGATCTGTGTAGAAATATGAAAAAAGTAACCTGTGACATTTTAAACACGTTGCTGAATCTTGTTTTGTTCTACATCTATAGAGGCATGGATATGGAGCTGCACTGCCGTGGAGAGGGAAAGAACTTGAAAATGGTTTCATTTCAGGTATTTTTCCCAGCAGTTCAAACACAATTGCACAGAATTATTGAAATCAGGGAAATTTGGGGTAGTGTGTGAGTACTGCTGAACAAGCTGCTACTCTGTAAGACCAGGGCGGCATGTTTTATCTTTGTCCCAGATGCAAGCAGGAAGCCAGGCTCATGCCAGGGACAAGTTCAGGAACAGTTGCACTTCCTGGCATGGGTGGGCAATATCAGCACCAGCAAAGGGCATTCAGTGAGCACCACTGAGACACTGTGCCAGGATCATAACTTAGAAAGCATTCACCTTCCCGTGTTCTTCTTTACTAATGTCTTTTTCTGCTCTTAGAGGCTCGGGACACTTCCTCTGAAAGGGCAGTACCATTGTGTGAGGGATAAAGCTACCAAAGCTACCCCTGTTTCCTGGTGGTCCCAAGAGATTGGATGTAAAGTCTGCATTCACACCTCAGCTGTGTTTCTTTCTTCCAGCCAAGTCTGACCTGCAGTATTAGGGTACTCCTAGTTAGAGAAACCACACCTACTTCCTTGTTAGGTTTTAAAGCCATTTTCTAGGTATCTTCTTTCTTTGACCCCCAAGCCGACTTAAATTAGTCGTGTAAGAACTTAACAAAGGGCTTGATCCAGATATCCTGGGTAATGAAACGCAAAATCCCATGTAGTTGCTTAGGCCGAGAAGTGGCAAAATGTTTGGTAGTGGTTTGAAATGAGTTTCTGAGAGAGTGGCATCACTCTGCAGCTGGTCCTGCTTTTGGGGATGATGACAGCTAAATGTTGCAGTCAGGCACTGAAGCTGGTTTAGGGTAATAAGGAGCATCAATGGAAGACATTAATATTGGGTGGGCTCCTACTAAACCTATCTAAAGAGGAGTGACATAAGTGACAAAAAAATTCCCATATTGTAATTTGAGTAGAAGAGTGACTAACGAACCGCATTGCTTTTATAGCTAAGCATACTGGGGATAAGATGGGTTCTAATACATCCCTACTATGCAATTATCATGGGAGGAATTTAAGTTTACATTTTTAATTTAATTTTAAGTATCATGTATTGCCACACGTGTGTGTGAATACAGGCTTCTTGTGTGCTGAGGAACAAAAGCTAAGCAGTTCAGTTTAATATAAGTTGTGGGTATTTATATCTTTCTAATCTATAAATCTTTTTATGTTTATGTTTAAAAAGCACAATTAGTAAACTTACAATTTAGTAAGCCTTTTTTTGCCAGCATGGATGGTTTGGGTGTTTCTGTTGCTCTTACATTTTAAAAATAAACATCAGAAGTACTGGGCAGCATTCTCTGCTGCTCCAGCAGTAGCCAGCATGGAGTGGGAGGACCATCAGGGAGCTATTTATGACAACATGCTTCTCTAGCAATTACTGCTCAAGAAACCAAATAAATGATAGTAGCTTCAGGGTTTCTCTGATCAAGGAGCAGCCAGATGCACTCCTAATGGACACCCTCAGTTTGCAGAAATCAGGGCACCCTTTTCCTCCCTCATTCCCATGATTTCCTGCTCTTGGTGCTCCCAGATTCAATTCCTCCTTGTACCATGCCAAAGTTTCCTTCTTTCCTTGGAAGCAGCTGGGGTTCATCCAGAGATGTTAGCCTCCTACTGACTGTGTCCACTATACTTTTCATATACTTATTGCCAGGCGTATCATGTCCTCTTGTAAATGACTCTCTGGAGGATGCCCACAGCAGCACCGACAGTGAGCAGCACTGAGTCCTGAAAAATGGGACTGGGCTGAGAGGTTGAGAGCCTCAGGGAGCGTCATCTGACCAGCTCCTGCATCTCTCCTGGTGGTGATGAAGCCAGAGGATGTGTCAGCTCTGTGGTAGATCTTTCTCATTGCTGTGCTGCTTTTCAAGCATAGAGTAAGAGTTGGGGTTCCAGTCTGGGAGTGTTTTCCAGGTTTCTAGTGAGTATTTAATGATGTTTGACTGTGTGTAGAACAGTAGTAGTAAGAGTCTTGAGAAACCTCCAAAGCCTTAGAATCTGTATTCAAAACCTAGCAAGCAGAGAAAAATATTCTGGATTAGGCACTTTTTTAGTGAGTTCTTTAAACCTAAAGCCCTTGACCTCATCTTCTGGAAGGCTTTTGATCCTTCATTTCTTCATGAAAATCCTTTTTTCCCGTTTTCTTCTGCCTGGGTTGTAGGACTCTAAAATAACTGCTTTGCTTGTAGAAGGCTGCTTAGAAAGAGAAGGTGCAGTCCCATGGAAATACAGCAATAATGACTAGCAAATCTTTTAAAGCAAAAGGACAAAAAGGACAGTGGCTAATCCAGTGACTGTGTGTAAGAGATTTATTCTGGAAAACGCACATTGCAGAAGAAAGCATCCAGCTTCCTTCATTCACCTTGTGTTGTGAAAGTGTAAAACAAAAGGAGGATTGAGCCCAGGGTGTGCATTCTTGCTACGTAATCATTGCTCTCAGGCTTGCCGTGGGTCCACAGGGCTGCCACAGCATTGTGAAAGCTGGAGAAGAAAGCCTGTTTTTGTACAGAGGTGAATTCCACTTCTAGTATTCATCTGTCTCTTCCCCTGAGGTAGTTACTGAAACAGTTATTTTCTTGCTGTAGTGTGAGCAATGGCTGAGACACAGTTTTACCTCTAGCTTGGAGATGATGGCTTCAACAGGCTTGAAAGGGAAGGTGGCAAACCTGCGTCCATCCCACCATGGAGCAGTCTTTGAGTCCCTGAGTAGTCAGTGGACAGAATGTAGTACCCACAGAGCTGTCTTTAGCTGGAAAGAATCACACTCTGCAGCTGGCTCTCCTTGACTTAGTGGGATCCCCCAGCTGCCCTCATCCTCACTCAGGTAGGTCAGCCGAGTCCTCAGGTTGAGAGGATAAAGCAAGGCCTCGGAGAGAGGAATAAGCAAAAATCAAGTGAACCAACTTCCCATTGAAAGTTATGCTGTGCTTACTTCCACCTTCCTTCTCTTGACTAATGTTGGGGTTCATTTCTTTCATACCAGTACACTGGTGGTACTGAGTTAGGATAAGAAGAGACTTGGTCCAACACCGAGCACTAGTTTTCAGATAATTAATACTTGGCTCTTGGCACTTTAGAACCATGACTAGGAAGATCACTGACAAAAAGTCCAGCCTGGCATAATCTAATTACTGCTTCCTTAATAATTTGTTACTTTTTCTAGGGGAAGGGGAAGTGATTATGAGTTTCTTATGGGAAGCAGAGGTGCCACTGGGCTACCTTTAACAGTGCCATGGATATGAAGGGCAAATTAAGCTTGGTGATCCTGCCAGGCTTACATTCCACAAAGTCTGGCTCAGGGTTTATAAATATTATTCTCTGGTGACAGACATAAGTGGCCCTGTTAACAACAAGCTTTTATGTATTTTCTGCCCTGCTGTTCTTGTCCTTCACATCAATTCTGTCTCTTAATGTTTTGCCAGGACATCTTGGTAGCTCTTTCTCAGTTGATCTCAGTAAGTCTGTTACTTCTTTGATTTCAGTCTCCTCATCGGTGTTCTACTCTATTTTATTGCTCCATTGCCAGAAAGAAGAAGACAGCTTACCAGGTGTGTTATTGCAGTCTCTCACTGCAGTTGAAAACCTGTATTCCAGGTTTTTAATATAAATGAGCTATCTGGTCAGCTGGGAAAATTGAGTGCAGTGACAGTGTGGCTCCGTCACTGGCATTCTTTCCCCTAGGCCAGAAGGCTGTACTTGCATTAGTCCTGTACCAGGACATGGCTCATCCCCAGTGCTGCAGCTGAGTGCCAGGCTACTTGAGGAACAGCACTGTGGATGAAATGCTGCATTGAAGCACCTTGTCCTGGTGGCTGGTGGCCAAGTGGAAGTGGAAATATCCCAGAGAAGGATTTTTACTTTTTTTATTCTAAAGAAGAAGGTCTATTCCTGTTGTCTTGGTAGTATTTTGTCTTTGACCAGAGCAAGTAGAAATGTCAAGGTCTTTGTGTAAGAGCCATGGGTCAGCACACAGTGGCATCTCTGTTTGGGGAAATGGTCACTCCCCTGACAGTTTAGTCAAAGGTATTTAGGGTGTCACAAGTCTAAGAAGCAAATTATAAAACTAAGCTGGGTTCGTGAATATAAGAAAGCACAGAAACAAAAAGCCAAGTGCTGGGTTTCATACTGGATAGCTCATTAACTTAAAAACAGAGTACGAATGTAAATTATAACCCTTGTTATTACTCATAACTACAGTTCAGACGATACCTTGGCAGTTTGCCCACAACTCTTTTATAAACCAGTAACCTCCGGAATAAATTATACATCGTACATAATACATAATTGTCCTTAAAAAGGCAATAATTGTCCTAAAGGTAAAGTTTGCCGCGTGTTTCACATGAGATGTGTGCCACAAAGCCAGCCCAACTGCTCAGGCTCCAGGTTCCTGGATAACCTGTGTGCTCAGCAATACTGGAATTTCAAGCTGTTGCCCCAAACCTGCAGTCTCCCAGTACTATTTCGCAAAACCACTATATGTCTTCTTGTATTCTCCTGTGGCAGAAGTCTCTGTGCTTCTTTCAACTTGGGCTATGGCAGATGCCCTCACCTTTTTTTGGTTTCTTCTTGATGAGTCCTGATGTATAGAGAGTGTGTCAGCCTGGAAGGGCTCATATCCTGGGGTAATCACTGGATTTAAAACAGAGTCTCATTTCCATGCAGTCACCCTAAATCCTGTGTTCTCCCAGAATGAGACACTTGTGCTCAGTTATGCTTTGTAGGGGACGCCGGGATAAAGCCAACAATAGAACCACACACCACAAGAAACACCCTTTCCCCAGTCTCAACACCTCTTCATGTACACAAGATTCTGTGTAGGCTCCTTCAACTCTTACTACTGTTAGACACATTTAGCAGAAAACCCCCACACCCCACCCCAAATCCTTTTTTGAAAAACATGCTTCATCATGGTTTTTGTTTCAGATTTTTTTGGTTTGCAGTTTTATAATGTTAATGCTGGGTTGCCAGTACAAGGCTTTGTTTCTACGGTCAAACTTCTGATTAATTCTCTTTGCTTGTAGGTATTTTTGTAAGATAGACAGCAAGAAGAGTATGTGTACTTTGTCTTTTTTTTTTTTCCCTGTGTTTATTTGTCTGCACAAGACACATTACAGGAAACCTTTCACACGGGAGTTGCTGTGTAGCTGTAATAATTGATACCGGAAAGTTATGTGAAGGTCTTGTTGTGCTAAACAAACTAGCTTTTTCTCAGAATAAAAAGATAAATGGTGCACCTAAAAAAGAAAACCCTTTAAAAATGACCTATGGTGTAAGATATATAAACTACAGGAAAAGTACCCACATATTTTTTATCATTGTAAAGAAAGGTTGCTATTTTTCTACCACAGTAACAGAATAATAATACGTTCAGTTAGCAAAAACTCATACAGACAAAAGTTAAGATGCTAATAGATGTTGCAAGCCAGAACTTGAACAGAGAATTCTGCTTTCCTAATGTGGGTTTGCTGCCCTTCAAATGATTAGATTCTGTCAATCAAAGACTGTTTTCACATATAAAGCTATTATAGTCTGATCTTCCTCATTTCTGAAGGGCAACCAAACTTGAATGCTCCTGGTGATAAAATACTGGTTGCTTTATGCCCTGATTTTATAGATGGGTGTTAAAACAAATTCATTCTTAAACTTTCTGTGGAAATAATTTGAAATGCAATTTGCTATGCATGTATTCATCTTCTCTCCTCTTGCTCTTCAGATTTTTCCATTGATATATTGATCATAGTAGATAAAAAAGGTTATCTCACACCAATTTCCACCATGGCCCATCTCACCATCCAGTCTTCCAGCTGAGCTTACTCTAAGCTATCTAAATGAAGGATCTGCAGGAAAACACATCTCTGCTCCTGAGCTAGCAGCCTAAATTTAGTAGATGTAAGAGTGGTCTTGGAACTGAGTTACTTTGGTGGCGTAGGGCTTGTAGGCTACCAGCAAATACAATAGTCTGCTAGCCCAGGTTTCAGAGTAGTTTTGGAAGTCCAAACTCTTCAATGGTTGACACTACCTCCCCCACTCTGGCTTTGAGGTGACTCTAAGTTAGCTGTCTTTGCATTCATGGGAATTTGCCCACGGTAAGGGGAGGCAGAGTGGGAGGGGACCCCAGGGACCGCATGCCACGGCAGCATGACTCCATCCGTAGCTCCATGGCAGCATGACTCCATCCATGGCTCCGTGGCAGCATGACTCCATCTCCCTTCAGCGGGCTGGGTTGGGGCTCTCACCAGGTGGCGCAGCCACGGGAGGTGACTGCAAGGGGTAGTCAGTGCAGAGAGCTGAAGAACCACAATCAAAACACACAAAAACCCCCATGAGATGGAATAATTTTAAGCAAGCATGAGTTTGAAATCTCAGTGTTTTCTGGTACACTGTGGTGTTTTCTTTCTGTGCAAAACACTGCATGATAATAATGTTCTTATGTCAACCTATGGTATTTCCTGTTGAGATTTCTTAATGGTGTTTATTAGTTTAATTAAAGAAGTACAAATTATTGAAAGGCATAAGCACAGAGACAAAAGTAAGGTTGTAGAATCTACTCCACCTCTGTGTTCCCTTTTCGAGCGCTTGATTTCAAGATTGGTGTTACAACAGCACAAACTGGTTTTGGGAGTTGTGTGTGTTTTAGAGAGATAATTACAGTTATATCAGACACTGCTCTTGCTCTATTAGGTCTAAAACTCTTGATGGCTTTGGTGTTGCAACTCTAAGACACTTGTCTTTTAGGGGTAGACCACTATTTCGGGATTAAAAATAAGTTACCTTATGAGGTTATTGGAAGGTTTACACCTGTAGTGATATAAATAAGATAATCCACTGCACTCTAGTCACTTAAAACTTGCTCTTTCTGAACACATGTGTCAAACTTGCCTGCTAAAATACTGCTGAAGAGGTAAAAGAAAAGGCTGCAGGCATGGCTGGAGAAAGTCCACTTCTTCTTTGAAGCAATAATCATGGCTTTTAGCTATGGTACTTGATCTAAACAACCTGCTTTTGTCTACGGCGTGTGTCTGGAACCAAATACTATACAGGACTGTTGACCAAGACAGTAGATTTGTTTCCTGTCAGGCTGGATGCAGGGCAGCCTTACAGCCAGTGGGCACACTACCTTACACTGAATTTACTTGTGTGCTGGAAAATTGGGAAAAACTTGCCTCCTGGATGCAACCTCCTCCTGCCCAGACTAAGCCTTGGATGGCTGGTGTGATTGCTTCATCTTCCATCTTCCCTCCCTCTTCATTGGTGTGTATTGGGGTTTCTTAACATGGAGTGTTGTGGGATGCTTAACTGCCTGCTCTGATCCTTTCCCTTCCCTTCCCTT
>VZTD01003639.1:3749327-3775329 GCA_013397725.1 Rhagologus leucostigma | reverse complement strand
CCCTTCTCCTTCCCCTTCCCGAGGTACATCAGCAAGTGCCAGTTATCATGTCCTTGTCAGCCAGAGGATGTCAGATAATAAGTAGCTTTCAGCCGTGCAGCACGGTGCTTCTCAAACAGTGTGGGACAGGTGATTAGAAACATCTTGGCTTTTCCTTGCTTCATCTGTAAGGAAATGCCCTCGGTTAGCCTGTGATTTTAAGCTCGCTCTGTGTTGTGGCAGGAAGGGGTTTGCCGATGGTATTGCTCCCGTCAGCTTGGAGTAGAGTTACGGCACCTCCTTCCCTGGCGTGAAGTGCCCGTGTCTGTGCGCCACAGGCTCATTAAAGTTGGTACCCAGCCGGAGCAGTTTGCTTTTCTGTAATGGCTTTTATGGTGTTGTCTCGTGGAGCTGGGTCTGTCTGAAGACAGCCAGAGTTTAGAGCAGTTAAAGCTTCTGATGGAGATTACCATAATTACAAGTGATCAACATTCAGTGCTTTCTCCCCTCCACCCTCCCTCCCAGCACAGCTTGTCTCAGGTCAGGCTGCAGAGAAGCTGCTTGGAGAAAGTGCCTTCCCGGTGACAGCCACGCTCAGACACTGTGCCCAAAGGGTGACATCACTGCCTATCTGCAAGACCATCGGGTTTAGGTTATTGCTGTATTTCCATCAAAGGCAACTGAATTGGCACTTTGCTTAATAGTGCTATACTGATACTCCTTACCTTCATCTGTTCATTTGTGTTTTAATCATAAACTCATAGGTTATGTAATTGTGATTCTTGTTTTAAGTGGCATTCCCCACAGGATTGCTTAAGAATGCACCTACAGAAATCCTCCTTAGTAATTTTCCCTCAGTCAAATCCCTTCCAGCACTTGCTAATGTTTTGAGGTAATAGCCAAAAGTCATGGCAGTGAAAAAAGGGTTAAAGGCAAGAAATACAAGTACATCCTGGATAGATGAATCCATTTTTCCACTAATTAATAGCATGCTTCTAACAATGGAAAGCTATTAAAACATGAAGGTATATTTTGTGAATCACATTTATCAACCACTATACATGCTGAAGTTCCATTATTTATTCTGTATTTTTAACATAGCGTATGGATTTTTTCATTCAAATGTAGAAAGTCGCAACAAAACCCTTTTTTTCCCCTCCATTTAAGTATATATTCATGCAAAAACGAAAATGTAATAAGAACAGTACATTCTTATGTCAACAGTAACCTTTAAATGGTGTTCTTTAGATAAAACTGTGAATATTGGAAAAGAAAAAAAAGAAAGATAAGTGGTTCCTGTATTCATCTTAGTCCAAAGTCTATTCTACCCACTGCTGATTGCTGGCATTTTTTGATGATATGACAGAGTAACAGAGTATCAGATTATCAGAAAAGGAGATTCCCAATTTAATAGTTACTTGCAGAAATCAAAGTATTTTTTCCTTTATCTTAACATCTCAAAAATAAGTAGCTGTTAAATTTCAAATTGTGTAGCCTTCCTGATTTATCATCATATCATGGATGCACTTGGCTGTCTAACATCAGGGAATCCAATAACTCCCATCACATAAGAAGAAAAGAGAAAATCCTATTGGATAATGGTTTGCATTCTCCCCTACAGTGATTTATTTCTGTCACAAGACTTAATTTTATCACGAGGCAGATGCTCCATCTATATCAATGCAGTACATTCCTGCATTCATTTGTTTCACACCAAAATTGTACCTAATCTATTTTCCAATGCAGTTTGGCTTATTTAGTACATGGAGTGATTAGATGGTGTTTAATCACATGTGTAATTTCTAGTCTTCATAATTCTCAAGCATAATAAAGCGAGGCCTATGTAAAGAAGCATAATATTAAATTAAATTGCAGAGAGTAGCAGTTAGAGTTGCAGCTGGTGTTAACGTTTCGATCTCTAGCGTGTCACGGCAGAGCATGTCAAGTGGAATAAGCTGAGCTTACTCAGGTGAGCAGGTGATCAGCCCAAGGAGAGTGTGCCAAACTTTGCCTTGCATTAATTTCTCTCAGGCTATAATGAAAAAAGTGGTCATCGCACCTTCTCCTTTGGAATCTGTAGCTACTCCAAGTGCAGAAAGCTTATCCCGTGTGTTTCAATGAGAAATGTGTGTCCTATCAACACTTTCCCCAACCTCTCTGTCTGCCACTTAATACAGATTATACTGTCCTGAATAATCATCTTTATTCAGCGGGGCAACTGAGGTCCACAGGTTGGGATCCTCTGCCAAGTGCCATTACGCCATGGGAGTGGGCTGTGGCTACTTAGCCACCCTTATCTGTGCTGCTGCTGGCCCGGAGAGCTGAGCCACCTCCCTGGGCCATGGAGCAGTCCCAGGGAAGGGCTGTCAGAGCGCTGAACTTCTCAATCAGCAGAGGATATATGTGATTTGTGTTTTGACATTCTGCCTGGAGGACCATCTATTGTCAGCTGCTATTGACAAGTGACAGCAGAGCTGTGACTTACAGGAAGTTTATCTTCTTCTTTTCCCTTCTTTTCTTTTGCTTCCCTTCTCTTTTTATAAATAAGCCTTGACCAGCTGCTTCTCCCTTTCGTATGGAGCGTGGACAAGTGAAGGTAGGAGCAACGGAAAGTTTCCTGAATTTACAATTTCATGATAGCACTGCAAGGGAATGAATAGATGGGGAAAGAGACCGAGGAAATGGTAATTCTCTAAACAGCTGTTGTACGATTCAGCTTCACTACTTCAGTTAATTAATCAGCACCTTGCTGGCAACTCTAGGGGAGATACTTGTTAGATACTGGTAGCAAACAGACAATGCTTTCATATCAAATATGTTCAACAACATCTAATACAGCGATAACTTCCACAAAAGAGGGCAGGGAATACGGAGGCTCTTAAAGGAGCTCCCGAAGCAGCATTTAATATCCTGGTACACAGGAATGTGCTATACATGCTGCTTACTTTGTCACTGTTCTCTGGCCTAAAACTGTGGACTAACAACAACAAACTTTCACACGTTCGCTAGAGGTGTTTGTCTGAGGTAACATTCCTATAAATATGTTTGTATCAGTACTGTGTATGAGTGCCCACCATTCATTGCTGCATTTGTGTAGGATTTCAGAGATCATACATTCTAAATGATTCTACTCTCAGTTTTGCTGCAGGATGAAAAATGGACAAACTTAAATCTTTCATGCAGAGATGTCCTGTAGAATGTCAAAATGTGGTTAAGATAAAAAAACTCAGTCGTGAGAGTGCTGAGTCTGCACATTCTCTGAGATTTCCCTCTTTCCTCTTCGGCTTAAAAAGGAGATTCTTAGCATCCTACCTACTAAGCTGATAAAAGCATTCATATTTTATGAGGAATAGTGCACAGAAAACTTAAACCAATGAAATTACATCTCTACAGTTGTAGTATGTTTTATATTTTAGTACAGTCCTAAAATTGCCATTAATGAATGTTAGCTTCAAGTTAAAGACAAAGATGGCTTTAAAAAAAAGTAACAGCCCTGTTAGGACAAAAATTCCCTCCTCCCGTGCTGATTTACTGGTAAATTGCAATTCAGTGACTGTACTTCCTTTTCTGAGACCTCTTCTCTTGCTTTGTTCACTTTTCTGATTTAACCCTCTTGTAGATTAGGCAGTAAATTGCAATGGAAATGATAGCTCTTGAGAGACCAAAATATATTTGCTGTCAAACGTTCCACACATGCTCAGTTTAATTTTTCAGTTGACTTTATTGATTTATTAAGAATGATAATAGCCTGCATATCTCTTCATATACATAATTGTCACATAAATTTGCAGTATTACTGGCACGGAGTCGTGTCCACTGTGGAACGTAGGGAATGAGTTTAAATGTTTAATGTGGTGGTGTTTGTAGAGTTCAGCACCAGGTGGCTTTAGGGATTAGGGGTTGTTCTCAGTGCACCCGAGGCCTTGTGGAGATGCAGGCAGAGGCATAACCTCAGGTAGGACTCACTGATGCAGTTTGTGGGAGCCATCAATGCTCTGGAACAGGGCTCAGAGTTGTATTAAGCAATTTATGTGGACAATTTATCCAGTCTGCCGCCACGTACTGATGTAGACAATTACAGCTCCAGCTCTTTAATGAAACGTACATTATGGTAGAAAGAATATCATAGCTTCTATTATACTCAGGGGAACTATAAAGAGAAATGTCCTTTTTTAAATTAGCTTTACGGCACTGAAGCTTTTATGTATTTACATACAAGTACACTATTAACCCAAACTACTTGTTTTGAACTCTCTGTGTTGTCAGATCTTGGGAAGTGACACAGGCTAGTAGAAAAACTTCTTTTCTGCCTACCTTTAAGCATTGCTGGCCTTTTGTGTTAGTGGGAGCCTGCTAAAACTTCCACTTGGCCGCAGTCATTCACACGACAGTGAGAGCAGGATGCTTTCTTAATCCTCCCTAATCTGTAGCAAAAACCTCAGATAAAAAAGGACTTTTTGTCTAATCCGGCTTCTCAGGTATGGTTTACTTTAGATTTGAGCTATAAATATCTTTCTTTACTTTGTTCTTCTGAGAAGCAAACTGTTGAAAATGGGGCACATATTCATTCTTCAGCTGCCCATTTGAGAAAGAGAGAAAAAATACTTCTAATTTGGAAAAGAGAAAAATAAAGACAAGGCTTGTGATGTGTGCCCGCCATTTGGTGAATGCATCCTGTTGTAGAGCTGCCTCTTGCCTTATTAACCCCCAGGCAGCCATGGGCATGAGGCACCCAGTGCTGACTGCTCTTGAGCATCAGGAAGGTTCAGCCTGTGGTTCCAAAGGTTGAAGACAGTTCCATCTGTACGTGAAGGAATTGTCTCCATAAACCTTTGTTTTAACATTTAAAAATACTTATTTGCGCATTTGCTCTTAATAATTCTTAATTACTGAAAATAAGAATAACACTATGAAATAAAGAGAAGGGGTGGAGGAGAGACTATGTTTGGAATGAAATAAAATTAACAGCTTTGCCATTGATTTCTGTCAACTCAATATTTAATTTGCATTTTCTTTATCTGTAGTGCTCCGTGTCTCAGATATCCTTAAATTACTGTATTTTTTCAGCAGCAGGCCAATCCAAACAGAAGTGAGCTCAACAGATTGTTTTCTTTTGTTGCCTGTAATGATGCCAGATGAAATATCTGCTCCACTACAGTCCAGTTTCTTAAGTACTGTTTCTTATCTGAGGATAGAATTTGGAAAGGAGGAGTAGTTAAAAAGTGAAGTAAATGCCAGAGAAATTAATTGGAATTACTTGATACGAGTGGGTATAAAATTAATGGACTGTCTGAAGACGTTCCATTATTCCTGGTTTCTTTTGAAAACTTGGAGGGGAAGAGGGGATTAGAAATGGATATAAGGAAATTGTTGCTCAGAATTTACATGATATCCCAAACCAGACTTCAACAATGAAATGTAAACAATGTAAACCAGGCTTCAACAATGATTTGTAAATCATTATTCCCTGGTAGCAGTGTTAGGATCATCTCCATATCCAGATGACGACGTCTATTTAAGGTATTTAAGGTTATCACTGAGCTAAAAAAAAAAAAGACACTTAAATCATCTACCTGGGCATGGCATTTACACATGATTTACAACAAACCCCCTGATCATAGCAATTCCTGGATGTCTTTGTCCAGTCTGAATCAAATTTCCTTTCCTTTGTTTTGGAAATATACTGAAAAAAACCCCCTCCTTTTGAGGAAAAAGTGTCAGAGCCCTGCAAATAGGATAATTCTGAAATCTATAATGTTTTCCATGTACTTAATGCAGGGGATGGGTAAAGGGTGGATTTTATAATCCCTTGAAACCATGTGTGTATATCATAGATATAAAATGTATATAAAATGGGAAAGAAAAGGTTGAATTTGGATCTATAGTCATTTGGAGTCAGAGAGTAATGATGACAATGTCATCCAGTAATGAGGGGCTAATGGGGCTAAACTTCATCAATTAAATCCTTTCTCTTTTATAGATTCATAGATTATAATGCCAGAAGGGAATACTGTGATAATCTAGTCTGACCTCGTCTTACAACATATACTATCAAACTTCCCTGAAATAATTCTTGTTTGAACAAGAGCATTTATTTCAGAAATAAAGCATCCAACCTTGATTTAAAATTGCCATGGTTGGAAATGCCTGAGAAACCTTGATAAATTGTTGGAATGGTTAATTATATCTGTCTGTTGAAGGGGCCCACCTTCTCTCTCCTCTGATTTTTCTTCTCTTCAGATGGACCTGGAGAAGTGGGGTCTTTGTGTACTGTGGATGTGACTGGCTGTAAGTCACCTGGAGGTTTCCCGTCTTCAAATCTGTCAAATCTGATTTCCCTGTATGACAAGGTATCCCACCTAGCTGATCAAGGGAAGCCAATTGATGCAATCTTTTTGGATTTCAGTACAGCTTTTGATACTGTCTCTCACAGGATCCTTCTGGACAAAATGTCCAACACAGCTGCATAACACATCATGTGATGCGTGAGCAGCTGGCTCACAGGTCAGGCACAAGGGGTTATAGTGAATGGGTTGACATCCGAGTGGTGACCTGTCACTAGTGGGATTCTGCAGGGCTTCATTCTTTGCCCTGTGCTCTTCAACATCCTTATAAATAACTTGGCCGTAGGACTGGAAGGGATACTAAGCAAGTTTGCAGATGATACAGAACTGGGAGGAGCTGTTGACTCCCTCAAAGGCAGGGAGGCCCTGCAGAGAGTCCTTAACAAATTAGAGAACTGAGCAATCACTAATCATATGAATTTCAACAAGGAAAATTGCTGGATTCTGCACCTGGGATGGGGCAACCCTGGATGTAGGTACAGACTGGGGAATGAGATGCTGGAAAACAGTACAGCTGAAAGGGATGTGAGGATCCTGGTCAATGGCAAGTTGAACATGAGTCAGCAGTGCCCTGGCAGCCAGGAGGGCCAACAGTGTCCTGGGGTGCATCAGACACAGCATCGCCAGCCGGGCAAGGGAGGGGATTGTCCTGCTCTGCTCTGCTCTGGGGCGGCCTCACCTTGGGTATTGTGTGCAGTTTTGGGCACCACAATATAAGAAAGATATTAAGCCATCAGAGAGCATCCAAAGGAGGGCAACAAAGTTGATGAAGGGCCTTGAGGGGAAGCCATATGAGGAGTAGCTGAGGTCACTTGGCTTGCTCAGCCTGGAGAAGAGGAGACTGAGGAGAGACCTCATTGCAGTTACAGCTTCCTTGTGAGGGGAAGAGGAGGGGCAGACACTGATCTCTTCTCTGTGGTGACCAGTGACAGGACCAGAAGTAATGACACAGAGCTGTTCAGGGGAAGCTTAGATTACATATTTGAAAAAGGGTAGTTGGGCACTGGAACAGTCTCCTCAGGGAAGTTGTCACCAAGCCTGACAGAGTTCAAGAAGTGTTTGGACAACTCTTTCAGGCACATGCTGTGATCTTTGAGGCTGTCCTGTGCAGGGCCAGGAGTTGGACTTCGATGATCCTTGAGGGTCCCTTCCAACTCAGAATATTCTGTGATTCAGATAAGCACTTCAAGCAGTGGGGAGAACAAGGGGTGAGTTGGAGCTTGCTGAGCTAGATGGGGGTGTGTGCTTCACCCTGCCTCCCAAGGGCAAGCATAAACTTGGACAGTACAGGGGCGCTCCGCATGGGCATTCTTGCAGTGCTCTGCAGCATGAGGGATATCGGATCTCCCCACTGGCTGCCTGGAGCAGCTCAACATCCTGTACAGTTTTTAGTATCCTGAGCCTTCCTGAGTGTTCTTGTGCCATGGTAGGGAGCTACTCTAGTTCAGGCACACCTCTTATTTGAGAACATCAACTCGCCCTGCATATCGGGATGTGTTGTTATTAACTAAGTAACAGTCAGGGAGTTGTTCCTTGGTGTGAAGGACACAATTTGCATCCTAGGACATACTTATGCTTTATGGGCTTGCCAGTGATTGTTATGGGGGCAAAATTCTCTTGGAGCAGATACTGTTCAGAGTTGCTTTACTTGACTGTCTTTCTGTCTTGCCATACGGTCTGTCTCTGCTTCTCTCCTTTGAGAACCAGTTTTACATTAGGATATGGAACAGGGATGAAGTGGAGAGATGCCTCCTGAGTCCAGAGGGACTTAGTTGCCTTTGCAACTTCATTCCTAACCCAGTCACTTCCCCACATTCACCTACTTGCACTTTCTCACAATAGTTTCCCTGCCAAGAAGTATCCTTTGGATGTGGCTGGGATACAGTGAACACTCCATAGTAGTTATCTGGGAGCACTGAGAATAAAAGGAAAGGGCAAACTAACTCCATATCATGCTCATCCCTGTCCTCAACTCAGCTCCTTCTGTCAGTTGCCTCTTCAGAGGGAAAAAGAATGAGATGTGTTCCAGAGTCCTGTTGGAAGTGGAGAAGGACATGTCTGTGCAAGGGTTGAATCATGGATGTAGCAAAGCTTTGTCCACCATCATCAGGCTTTCTCTACAGCCCAGACCATGCCTGAGCTGACCCACCCCCGTCACGTTTCTGTTCTGGAAATGCAGTGCCCATTTAAGAAGTACTCATCTAGAAAATGGAAGTAGAAAGATTTTCTGAGAGACCCAGAAGAAAAATTACTTCAGTTAGTAATTAATGGTATTTGCACACGTGTAGCATGCTAATATCATGCAAGATTTTGCAGGCACTAGAAAGTCCTGAGCTACTGATTTGGGTATCTTACAAATGAGGGACATAAAAATAACTGGAGTCAAACATGGGAATGTGACATGCTGGAATGGAAAACCTGGCTCTCCAGATCATGTAACACATTTCTTACCTTCCTAGATTTTCGTGTGGCTCATCCCAGTGTCTCTTTATGTTCTGCACACTTTCTGCAAGTAGAAAATGTTTTGTATTGAAAAGAGTATTTTTCCTGTAGTTCTGTGAAAAATTTTTACTTTTTAGTTTTCCAGTTGAGGTAATCAGAAATCCATTTAATTAGCAGGCCTGTTGCATTGTGAATGTACTCTCTGTGGGATTGAGATTCTCCATTTCATGCAGTGAGAAATAAAGACCCTCCATTTGGTGGTAGGAGATGCTCAGTTCAGTCCCAAAAGGGCTGACCCATCAGACCCATCAGGCTGTCATTTCATTTTTTCTGAGAACTGAAAGTATAAGGGAATGAGGATTGCTTCTGGCCAGGACTTCAGGCAACCCTTAAAACTGGTCAAATGAAGATTTTCAGTTTACATTATTAGGGAAATGAATATTTATGCTTTTTCTGTAAGCGGAAAAGCCCTGAGTATCTCAGGAGGAGTTTATGGTCTTTCATCATCTTCATTGATCAGGATCAACATTAATCAGGTAAATTAATCTGAAAACGCCTTTACCTCTCACCATCACAAAGCAAAACTCCTCCTGTCCTGTCCTCCAGCATTTTCATCATTTTTTGGCTGAGAACAGAAGTTAGAGAATACAGAAGTGCCAGGCATCCACAGCTCCCAGGAGAGACTGGTTCTGCAGCAAATATTTCCCAAAGAGCTTCCCATGTCAGTGGTACCTACACAGCTCTGAAGAGTCAGTATCACCAAAATGCTGGCCTGTGAACCTCTGCTCTTCCTGAAATGCCTACTGCTGCTCCTCAGCTGGAGCTCTGTCTCCAGAGAGGCCACCTGTGCTCCTGCTGCTCTGAAAGGGCAGATAAATTGGGTTCTTGAGGGCAGATGGCAGTTTCTTATGGATAATGTAGTATTCCAGTAATTACTGTAGGAAAATGTTGTAACCTAGTATGTATTAATTCTGCTATTATAATCTAAAATGTATTAATGTTGTGGCAGTAATATGCTGTTTAATGGTTGCATTAATACATACTCTGTGGGTATTACAGTACAATTGCATTTATATTGCATACTTTACCACAGTATTTACGATAGTATTACTTAAAAAATTCTGGACAAAGTTGCCTGATTTCATGGGTGGGTCCTGCCACAAATAGCAGATTTCATGGCTTTTTGTAGATTATTAGGAAAGTCGTATGTGGGAATCATTAGTACAGCTTAAGTAGTTATCAATACAAATTTTATGAACGATAAAACCAAACACCAGTCTCTCAGCAGTAAAGCTATTAGGATACATAATATAGCATTTGTATTGAAGTTTCTGACTGCTTATTTTTTCCTATCTATCAAGTTCAGTTGGTTGTGAAAGTTCTCAGGTGCTGAAAACTGGACTGGGTAGCATATGTTTCATGAGGACCCAGGCAGGATTGTACAAGTACTTTCTTGCCAACAGAAACAGACCAAAACATGGAAAAAAGTTACGTCCAAAAATACGTTACAATTGTAACCCATGGTTAGTGCATTGTACTTCCTTCCATATGCTATAGGTATAGTATATTGTTATAGCTCTCTGCCCAACTCTTGGGGAAATAAAGCAGCCCCAGGCTTCTCAAATATTAGGATCTTTGGTGTGATTTGTCACATGCCAAATCTTCAGCCATGAAAATATCCATTATATAGACTCCTGTGTGTCTTTCGCTTCCAGGATCCACTCCAGACAGGAGCTGTACTGAGGGTCCGGTCCAGTGGGCGGCACAGGGAGGCTCCACTTTGCCCACTCACTATTTCAGAGGCATAAAATTCACTGCCCTGGGAGGAAACAAATCCAACCATAGTTCTTATTGCTCTTTTCTGATCTCTGTTTGTTTTACTGTTATCTAGAACTATACTGCATATTTTAGGCTATAACACTGGCAGGATCTGTTTAAAGACAATTCAAATGCAAAATTTTAAGGTTTCGTGGGAGTATAATTTTATATGATTTACTGTCTGGCTTTTGCCAAGCACTGTCACCAGCATAACATTTGGTAAATAACTGAATTTAACAAGTGTGCTAGCCGCAAGGTATTATCCACGCCACTCTTTTTTTCTTTATCTGCTTTGAACAAGCTGTTTCATATATTGAAAATTTGTTAATGAACAGAATAAGGCTCATACAAAAGGGCTTAGCATTTAACATTTTCACACACTATTGAATTGTTAAACTTCAGAGATTTTTTCCTTCTGATTGCTAAGCCGTAATTAAAACAGATTGCAAAATAGGATGTGTACGGTGAGAGATTTTCAGGAGATATTTGGAATCAGAAAATCTCAGCAATGGTTTAGCTGCATTTTCTTCTGACCTCTGAGCACAGAACTTACCCCAGCTGAGGCTCTGAGAGTAAATCCTGACAGCATTGAAGTCGGTAGCAAATTCACTCAATCTCTGGAAAATAGGTCCTACAATTACAGACTTAAGAAGCTCAATCTACTTACTTTGTCCAAGAGGAGGATGTGAGATGATGTGATGATGGTCTACAAGGTATTACCTGAAGACGATACCTTCGATAGCAAATAGCACCTTAATCGAGGCGAAAAAGGTAAGCTGAGATGCCAGGGTTAAAAGATGATCCCAACAAATTCAGACGAGAAATTGGCCACTCTTCCTCAGGAGTCAGATCCCAAACTTCTGTGACAGTGAGTTGCTTGGGAGGGGAATGAGTTCCCTGCTGGGAGCTTTTTAAGTCAGATTACAACTTCAGAGCCTTGTTTCCCCCAGGGAAAGGAGAACCCTGCTGGGATCCTAGTGCCGGGACCTATGGAAAATCTCTGCAGTAAGGGCAATGAGAAGTTTGCTCCCAAGGAGTTTTATCAGTTTTGGCCTTGCAGCTTCCAGCCACATCCACTCTCACCCAGGCACTGCCATTCCCATCAGCTGTGCCATGGACATGTGGGTATATGTGGCACATGCTAGTGACAAGAGAGGTGACAGGCAGTAGCTAGAAAAGCAGACTTGAAAAGCATGTGGGTGAGACCAACTTATGCTAGGCTGCCCAAAGCTTAATGGTCCCAAAACTTACCTGTTATCAGGGGCCAGCAGACAGCAGCTACTACACTTCAGTGAGTGACACATCACTTCTGAAAAAACAAAATTAGAATTTCCTCCAGAATTAGAATTTCCTCCCTGAAGTCTGCTTGGATGGGGTGGGTGTTAGTGCTTTCCAGCCAGTCCCTCACCATCCTTCTCTGCTGAGAAGCGTGGCATCTGCCCCATGCCCCACAGGGAACTGGGGGCAGGCTTCCCATGCTGTGTCCCGTAATACCTGGGACTTGATGTGGCTCACCAGGACTGCAGACAAAATGGAGTGACAGGAAATTATCCTGGCATATGACCTCGTTTGCAGTAAAAAATGGTTTTCTGTAATAACACAGGCTATTATTCAGACGATAGAGTGGAAGGAGGATTAAGATTCAGTCATAATTGCATGTTTGGTGTTGTGTATACTGTACACAGAGGATGATGTACCTAAATTACGTATCCCCAAAGGCTCCCTGACAAACATTCTGTGAGAGCCTTCAATAGAAAAAATCCCAAACCCAGTGCCTTTTAAACCTGCCATTAAAAAGACCAATCCTATAGGCACTATTTTGTTAAAAATAGTTCTGGGGTATTTCATCCAGCCATATTTTCTCAGATCTTGCGGTTCTTTACAAAGGGCTTTAGTTCTGAGAATTTAAGTAAAAAAAAGTCATTGTATTTAAAGACTAACTGATGGGGATAGCTATGAGGAAAACTATTACGAGTACCCTTTTTTTTCCTTATCCAAGCTCTATTCATCTCATGTAAATGTTTCAGAAGTAGCTTTCCTCTGCCTTAAGGCATTTCAATTAATGCTCAGATACATGCTGGTAAAAGCTTTACCTTACGGTTTTTTACTCTGAATTCCCTAATATTCAGCAGCAGGTTTAGGACATCAATAGGTAGCAACGATTAACATGAAAAAGTGAATTAAATCTTTTTTCTCTTGAGAGATTTTACATTTTCCACGTTGTTTTAGGAACACTTTCCTCCCTCATTACTGTCAGATATAGGTCTCTGTTACAGGGGCTCAATAGGGATTCCCACAGGCATATTCCCATGCCTGCAGCCTGACAGTGATCATGGCAAAAATAAAATCTACATTTTGATTATCATTAAAAGTTGATTATCGTAAGAACAAGTCTGTTCTTAACTTACCATGATGCACTAAGGTGTTCCAACAGTATTTGCAGTGTACAGCAGTATTTAGAAAGCAACTGTGATATCCTGTGAGTGGAGTTTGCAGCTGACAGCACTGACCTGACAAATGTGAGATAGTTTAAATAGACTTTTACTTATTCCAATTATTCAGTGGTGAAACTATACAATTAGTTGTAAATCCCTGGGATTACTCCCTTCCCTCTCTAAAAAGGAACAAAAACACTTTTCATGGCCATGGATGTTTCTGCTGTTTGTTTTAACACTTAAAAGATCACTTTAAAATGACATGACATGCTTTGATGGTTTTCATACGATATTAAAAGTTGGTTATATCATTGATTCTTTTTCATATCTTAAGAGCAATAGTTACCCAGTTTGCATTTGTGGGGCCAAGTCTGTTCTAGTTGATTGGAGAAGAGGCTTTTACATGTGCAACACTGTGGAGTTTAAATGATGTGTTTACAGGTAACAGGAGAATTTTCTCCAATGCTTCTGTAATATTGCAGTATTACTTTAACAGTACCACAGTATATTTATGAAATAGTGAGATTTTCACATAGATTTTTCCAATAATACCAGGGTTAGTCTTTTCTGCAAGCCAGCCAGTAGATTGACCAACACTTCTGAGTGTGGGACAAATTGAAAAGGTTGATGCTATTTAAAAGTAGGTAAAAGAGAAAAACCTGAAGCCCAAGCAAACATAGGTTAGTGATTTTCTGCAATGGTTTCACAGCCTCTCAGTGTTCTCCAGCTGTCTTTTCTGCTTTTCAGTCTAGTGTGCCACTTCTAGGCTGAGATTGATATTACTGATTTGCATGTGGTATTATTTTAATAACATACACATATATACCATATTGCTGATCTGGAAAGAGAGGAAGAAAAATATCTCATGAAACCTGTGCTAGAGGGCATGATGTGAACCTGGGGAAGATATCTAGATTATATCTCGCCCTCATGATTTAAGCACATAGTGAACTAGTCCTCCTGAATTAAATACGTACATTATGAACAGAAGAGAAGTCCATGTAATTTAGGTTCCTAATCCCTAATTAATTAGATTCCTAATCCAGATCTCCCTCTGTGCAGGCTTTCAAAGGCATCTACTCTTTGTTGATCACAGAGAAAATTTCCACCCTCATCTCCAAAAATATGACGGAGTGGGTTGAGCAATAGTGGCGAAGAAAGCCTGGAAACTGGAGTAACTGGGAACAATGGGATGAAATTTGATTTAAAATATGGAACATAGCAATTATGCAGAAGTGTCTGTGTGTATGGGTTTATGATAGAAAGGGAAGACTTTTCAGAAGCACCAGAAAGAAGAAAAAGAAAGGGAGCTTTTCCACACTCAGATCGCACAAGGCTGTTCATAACCATTGCTCATACACACTCCCTTCAGTTTAGCTACTGCTTGATAATTTTATTGTGATGCCTGTTTTCAGTGGAACTTTTACAACTTAGTGAGTTGTTCCGTGACCACTGGAAGTTTAAAGGCAGAAATCTTTCCCAAAAAATGTCTGTACTAGAGGTACTTGAGTTCTGCAGAACAGCAGTGGCTTCAAAACTTAACTTCAAGAGTCTGGTTCCTGCCTGGATTCCCGGTTTGTTTGCAATCCAGTTAGCTAATCAAAAATGTGCAACATTTTGTCTTGCCTAAGTTGCAGCAGCTATGTAAATATCAAACCGTTATTCTGGGTAATCAGACAATAGGAAATTTGTTTATACTGTGTTATTGTTAATTAATTTACATCCAGAAGTACTTCAGATATATATGCAAACATACATTAATCATGTTTTAAAGGCGAATGTGGGAAGAGTAGAGCTTGTAAGAGTAGCCGTGTAGATATAGAAACCATTAATGTTTCCGATGCCCTGTGGTAGGAAGAAATATATTAAAAATTGATTTTTGGTTTCTGCTTTTTTCTTGGTAGCATTTACAATAAAGGATATAGCAGAAAGTAGCCTTTAAATTGATATTTCAAAGCTTTTTATGTTGGGGATATGTTTTTCTGTATTGTTAATGGATTTATATAGCAGAGTAAAAAGGTCAGCTTCTGAATACGACGGTTTTATTCTTCTATTAAAAAAAGAGATGAGTTTAGCATTCATGAATTATTTAAATATCAACCAAAATATTTGGCACGCTGCTACAGTAAGTGGTATTCTTAAAACGAAGCTCAGAGGAGTGTGCTGTCCTTTGAATGTAACGTGAATGCTGCGCAGGAGGGTGGATAACATTAACTCTCTCTCACCTTGTAGCAAGGTGTTGCTTGCTGCTGTATCTGCACACCGTGTGCAGTGAGTGATGAGACATGTATTTATGGGACTTCCACTGCCGTGATTCAATCGTCACCTGTTTACACTTTTATAATTGAAGAGCCTCTCTTCATCTAAGAAAAGTGAACTGTAATGTGTTTCATAGCCTCTCTCGGTTCATAGCCACACTGTATTGAGCAAGCAGCCCTGTCAGATTGTTTTCTTTTAAAAAGATGCTTTGGAAAATAGCAGTGTTTCCCAGCTTTCAGGTAGATCGGAAACATGACTCTGAGAAACCACAGCAGTATGGAGTTGCTCTAGACACATTCTCATTAATCCAGTCCTAACTCTTAACACTTTTTTTTAATAACTTTTGCAAATAACATGCATTTTTTGAAAAAATTCATAAAAGTAGTGTTGTCAGGTGGTAAGATTTACAGTGTTTTCTTCTAATTCAGCAGAACTCTTCAGGGATATGATTCTGGTTTTTTTTTCTGTACAAGTGTTTTTTAAAGCTTCAATACAGTCATGTTTTGAAGTGCTAATTGCCAAACCTCCTAAAGTGTATAAAGAATGACATTTCATACAGCGTCATTGATCATATTTTTAGGGAGCCCGTTGATGGATTAATAAACCGCTGTAACCTTCTGTGCAAAAAACCCGTTGATAATAAATGGACTGTAATCTAAAAAGCCTACTGCTAAATGAATTGAAGTGGCAGCAGTAACTGAAAACCTGAATAATTATAGTATCCTGAAGATAAAACCCTAGTGTGAAAGTTTACTTTCCCGGTTAAGCTCTTTGCAAAGAGCTGCTCATGGAGGTCAGGAGCATGTTGTCCTCTGGTGGTTCCCACTGCTTGGCTTGCCAGTGGGGCAGTCAGGATGGGTGGCAGTGGGACTGGGCAGTCCATTCAACCTGGAAAGAGCCTTTCTACAAATATTTATTGAAATTTTTATAATTGATGCCACTCAGTGCACTGTGGCAAAATGTTTAGTGCCTTTTTAATGTTGGCATAGCAGCTGTAATACATGAAAAGTGGAAATTTACATGGTAGGCAAAATAATGTATGAAAAGTAATCAGTACTTTAAAATCAGACACCAAACATAAAGGTGTCGCTTAGCACTGGTTTATATTTTTGCAAACTTAAACTCTTGTTCCATGAAGTTTGATTACCACATAACCAGATGGATTCATTTTACAATATTTAATCATGATGAAAGCAATTGATTCTTATTTACATTTATGTCTAATTAAGTCAGATAGCAGGCTGAAGACAGAGGGAGAGGGTTATGATACAGTCTTCTACATGCAGGCTACTGTTGAGTTAACTTTCTCATCAAGCCATAACCTGCTGGACATTCCTCCCCACTTTTACCTCCCTGCTTATCAGCTATGGAAGGAGTATTTCTGGAACGGGTTTTGAGCCTTTGTTCTCACAAAGGACATACAGGACTTGGTGGGTTGTCTCTGAGATGTTGTATTCCTGTATTGAAGGCCTCAAACTTCAAGCCTTCCCATGACAGTTCTGCATCTGCCTTATCTTTCACATTTATTTTCCGTGTTTTTAGAATGCAATATTATGCTGTAGAGTGGTATCACTAATGTAATTCAGTATCAGCACATGGCATAGAATCAGAAAAATAACTGCCTGGACCCTATTTATATTTATATTTATATTTATATTTATATTTATATTTATATTTATATTTATATTTATATTTATATTTATATTTATATTTATATTTATATTTACACACAACCATATTTATATACGCATGTACATATATTTATTAATGTATATATCTGTGTATAGAAAGGTTTTGCATTCTAGTCCCGCCCTGTGCTACCATCATACCTCTCTACCCACCATGTCCACATCAGTTCTGTTTCACAGTGTTTTGCTGTGGGAAAGGGCCAGACCTGGCCAGTACCAGTCTCCTGCTATACTGGTCTCCATAGCACTGCTGTCCTGTGTCCTGCCATGCAGGATTTTGGAGTGGCTGGGGTGAACAGGAGTCAGCAGGATACAGCCTGTGGGTGACCCTGTCATGAGTGATGGTGCTGACCCAGTGGTGAATGCATGTAGTGACTTCAGATGCACAGCAGCCGTTTTCAGACTGGGACTTCCCTGTGAAAGGAGGGACACAGGGCAAACCGTGAATTTTTAGATCCTTTCTTTTATCATAATTGATGTTTCCATCTTATTCTTCTGTTCTTCTAAGTTATGACATTGTGTCCAAAACGACATTATGATATTCCCTCAAAATGTCATGGCATGAATGAGTAATTTCTCCTGAGCGAATCCCCAGAGGGACAATTTGAACTCTCTCTGCTCCTGCTATTGAATCCTATTCAATTAAACGTGGAAATCCACAGTCAGTTAAATGTGGAAGAGGAAATCTTCGTGAGATCTTGCCTGAAAGGCAGCTGTTAACAGTAGGAAAACATTGAAGTCAGCACTCTTTAGTGGTGTTTCTTTTGTAAGACATACATTAAAAGAGCTGAAATCTCTTGAGATGCTTGTGATAAGCACTGATATTAAATGCCACGGTCCTATCATGCTTCTTTAAAGGTGAGCATTATTAATAGAGCAAGGTGTCTTTCCATTGTGTTTCAGCTGTCTTAATTCTTTGGTTTCTCATGGTTTCTCTCAGGTGCTTTGCTGACTGCTGCGTCCAATGTACCTGTTTTCTGAAATCAGAGTAGCTGTGTCTTGATGCAGAAGCAGCTCTCCCCTTTTTCACTTTTAAAGAAAAAAACTTTCACTTGCATGTTAGATGGCTTTGGTTACTTTAGTATCTATTCTGTAATGACGAATATGGCAGTGGTGCTGCTGTTGTTATTAGTATCATCATTGTCATCATCATCACCATCATTGTCATCCTGGGACCTAGTGGTGGCCAGCTCTACTCCAAGTCCTTTACCTTAAAATTTTTCTGGAAGGCACCTGTGTTTTGCTCCTCTCTGACTGAAGCCTGTACATCTTTTCTTAGCCCTGCTTTATCAAAGCTGGTGTGATCCCAGCCACCCTCCACAAAGAACTTTAATATGCACAGTGCTCAAAACAGTCCTCATTTTCAGACCCTCAGCACACTAAATAGGATATTTTTGGTGGTTTCTTCTGCACTGCTTACCTCGATCTCTGCTCCGAGCGCTGCAGTTCTTGCACTGTGCTCCAGCCACTTCCATGTGAGTCTTGCAAAGAGCACATAAAGGCTTGGTTGAGCACCTTACTCAGCTCAAGAGATTAAAATGCTATCGATGGAAGTTATTGGTTCATTGTTCGGCATTTCCACATGTAATCAATAATAGTTTATGTTTTCAAACAAAACTGCAAACTAATGCTGCTATTGTCTCATTTATAGTGAGTTGAAAATCTGTAGTGAATTACACTTCAGCTCAAAAATGGAGTTCACTGAAAGAACTGTATGCTTGGTGGACCATCAGTGCTAGTTTCCAAGTTGTGTTTCTCTGTGAACACTTAAAACTTCCATATATTCTGTTCCTGTAAACCATTCTGTGAAGTCTCTGTATCAAATAGATAAATGTTAGTATTATTATTTCAATTAGAATTTATCAAAAACTTTTGCTGAAAGAAACTCTTTTCAGTCTTAGATTTCAGTTTTCCAAGGGTAGACCAAAGTGAGGGCCAGTGTTTAGTTATTCAACTAAACCATCCTTACTTCCCACGGTAGCAAATTAAACAGTGGTGCTTTACATCAAAGGAGCTTGCACTTCCTCTCACCCAGAGAAGGTGTGTTGGGGAAGGTTGCATTTACATTCAATTGAGGCGGAAATATTGCATGCTTACAGGTGGGTATTTTCAACTGCATGGAGTGTACCCAGTTATTGAAATGTATGTGAAATACTACTGTGTAGTGAGAATGCAGTTCTGTTCAACCAAAGAAAAGGGTGCATGAAATTTTAGTATAGACGGTTGGCTTTATCTTTAAGGAACATTAAAATGGACATCAAAAAGTATAGTAATGTAGTGGATTTAAAAAAAAAAAACCCAGCAAGGAGAAGCACACGAATTTGTGTGACAGCCAATTTCATAGCAAAAACTTTGCAAGAAAAAATTATGTATGTCCAATACTGATAAGACGTTGTGAGTGTATATTTTCAGATGTGGTTCTCTTAGTATTCCACCCATTCACGACAGCACTCCAAGAATAGTAAGCACAGTCACCAGCCTTCTCTCTATGAAAGGGGAATATATATAGGGCATGAAACAAAACTTCAGCATACAGAACTGACAGTGCAAAGTTAAGGACCTGACATTGAAAAGAATTTGTAAAATTCCTTTCCCTGGCTCATCGTGGCACTGACAAGCCCTGTCCTGCTGTGTGCCATTTCCGTTTCCAGTGGGATATGTATTCCTGTGTCTTCCTTCAACACTGCTAGACCTAAATGCATGAGCTGGTCAGCAGTGAGTAAAAATGTATCTATCTGAACAGCCACTGACACTTACTCATTTTAAATTCATTTGTTGGGCGCAGTTTATTTATATTTTAGCAAAGGTGCTTTTTATCACGGAGCTCTGAGTTCCCTGCCTGAGATGGGGCTGTTGGCAAAGGGCAGCAGAAATACGAGTCAGGCTTGTAGTTGGTGGCATGAAAGAGAGAAGAGCCAGGCCTCGGACCTGTTTCTGATGGCAGCACGTCCTGAGCAGCTGCAGTGTGTTTCAGCTGAGCTGTAGCCTGCCGGTATTCAGGGCTTCTTCCAACAGCACCAGTCTGAGAGAAATCATGGCAAAATATTAGCTCTGCACAGTTGCTGGTTTTGCCCCTGAAATAACAGACTTTTTCTTCCACAAGTTATTTCTCAAATCTTGTAAAGAACAGCCCTTAGTAACACGCATTTGCATGTAGGTAGACAGAGTGGTTTTGAGAAGGGTTTTTCTGAGTGTTTATTGTAGACATAGGCTTACTTATGACATTCTCATGTGACATTCCTGGAGGCTTGATATTTGTGATCTTCACATAGTAATAACGTTCACTGTGGTAGGTAAAACACAGCTATAATAATTACGCCTTACTGATGTTCGATGACAGGATGTTGTTTCTTTTTGTTTCCAAATAAAATCATGAGGAAAGAAAAGAAGAGCAGTACCCTGCTGCCAGGGAGGGAAGGAGTGCCTGGCATGACACGGGCTGGCTGTGGTGAAGAGGCCAGCCCACGGCTGCTGCTGCTTCACTGAGAATTGATTTGCCTGCTGAATGTGCTGTCAAGAGCCTGCCCAAAAAAACCTAGGAGTCCCCATTTTTGTGGCGGCAGCAGGCCTTATATCTATAAAGCATGCAATATGCAGACAGATGTGGGGATCAGTGACAGCATCATTCTTTTTATGATCGTCATATGTGTAGAAAAAGGCAGGTCAGAAAACTAATTACTTTTCATTTAATGGCTTCCTGATGTTGAGGGTTTATAGGATCACAGAAGCAAAAAGTGTTAAAATCCCATGGACTGAAACCATCACTTCTTTATGGTCCATCTTTTCATACCATCTTTTTCTCTTTCATTCAGAGATGTTGCATACCAGTATATGTAAATTAGAGCTACTGCTCCCTTCCCCTCACACAAATCGCATTTCATTTTATTGAGATGTAGATAAATGTGCAGGGGGAGAGTATTCTGTTTTTTCAGGCCCACCCTTAATACTATTAAATAATTGTGTAATTAAAGGCTCCAGCAATTTGCCATCTCTTTTCACATAGAATTACTTCAGATGCCTGGCGTACACACTCACCCTGTTGTTCAAAGCCATTACAGTCCATACAGTCAATAATCTGCAGATTAAAAATTCAATAACTAGACGCATTAAAAATTGCATGGTTCCAATTCAGTCCATACTCCCGATTCAGGCTGCTTAGTGTTGGAAGGTGGTTTCTGAAAAGCAGGAGATGGTGCCACCATTTCAGGATGCCTCAGCTCATGCCGAACCACGTCGAAGCTGCAGAACAAGGGCTTGCTTGCAAGGGCTATAGTGAATCTATAGCTACTATATGAATAGAAAACATAATAAATAGGTATCTATGGCGATCTCCTAAAACCAAGCTCTCCATGTAGCTTGGCTACTAGGCTGTGCCTGAAACAGGCTTCCCAGTCTCCCTCCATCGCAGTTGGGAAGGGGTGTGGCTGGAAGTCTTCCGTTCTGAGAATCACTCAGTGCAGATTATTGATGGAGTCTGATGTTAAGTCTTCACAGACTTTTGTTTGTTTGTTTGTTTGTTTGTTTGAATTCAGCCTGTTGTTTTGGGTTTTGGGGAAGAGAGGTAGAAAGGTTGCAAACTATCATGCTTAATGTTTGTTCTTCCAGTTGTTTTGTTGGTGTTTCAAGTCGTGGTTTCTAGTAGGAGACTTTTGTATGAAAGCCCAAACCATCAGTCTTGCAAGTGTTGCTTTTAAGTAAGTAGTCCCCACTAGGGAGAGGCCACTGTAATCTAAAATTTACATTTTCAAAATATCTCTGATCTTACTCCTGGTAGGAAAACACTTGTTACCTTTGCAGTGGTCAAGTTGTTAATGCTGAGCACAAGGAGGCAGTTTTCCTTTCAGCCAAAACACATGACTAGGAAGTAGCTAATACACCTTAGCTGCAGTCTGGGTGCTCTGTATTGTGTGCAGTCTTTGGGAAAAGTTCTGTAGGCACAGGTTGCCTGGCTCCCTTTAAAAGACATTTATCAAATTATCACTCCCCCAAACCTAGATGACTCTGTTTATGAAGGACCTTCTGTCTTTGCTAGGATTCCTATTCTACCCACCAGAAGTGTTATTTTCCACAGCTTTATCCATCCCCACCTTTTTCCCCTGATGTGAAAGAAGCTTCTTTACTGCAGCAATTGTGTCTCCTTTGAATCCCTGTCAGTCTTTGCCTTTTATGCAAGAGATGCCATCAGACTGCATAGCATGCTCAGGAAGATGTAAAGCCCCTGATGGCTGTGCCCAGCACGGGCTTGACTTAACAGCAAAGGTAAAAAAAACCCCACCACCAAAGCTACCAGATGACATTAGTTTTAATCATAAGTGATCAATACAAAAATATTTTAGACCTTTACCTGCACATGATATTAAGGGTAGTTTTATCTCTAATTATGCTTAATTAATGCAGTGTAACAGAAATGCTTTATATATCCCTTTTATCTGTGGTGAAATGTTTACAGGGTGATATTCTTTTTCTCTCTCTGTTGTGGCAAAAGGCAGAAAGACAATGAAACAGGAATTTCCTTCTGGTGCTGGGATGTAAGGGGCAAGGCAGTCATAAGCCCAGTGACAGAGGAGACTGTGTACTCAGAGGGGCAAGGACCCCCACTACCCTTCCAAACAGAGTCCTTTACAGTGTGCTTTACCTGTGTGCTGTGTTTCTGTCCCAGCTGTACATGGTGATGAGCAGGAGTGGGGATGCCTGAAAAATAAATTACATCAATCTACCATACATAATACACCCTAAAGTGAGAGTAAAATTTTTATTCAGTGTTGGGGAAGGGATAGGGGTGATGAATTTTAGTTCTGGTGGCTTTGCACCTGAGCAAACCTGATCTTTTGGAGGCTAAGAGAAGTTGGATCTGAGAAGGACGCACAGTGCTACAGCATGCTGGTGGTCTTGGGTTCCTCCCCCAAGTGCATTTAGCCAAGCAGAACTTAGCCTGTTTATCCTGATAATTAGAATCTCATTTTCTACTTAATATTTACTAATAACACCATGCACTTACAGGGCCTTCCAACCAAGCACTTGACAAAACTTAATGGAATAAGCCTCACAGCACTCTGGGGAGGGAAGTGAATACCATTTTCTTTATCATGCTGAAAGAGTAAGATGATGTAATTGTACCTCCTTGAGTTTATTTATTTCTTGTCTCCCATTATCTGTCTGATAAAAACCACTAAGTAGCAAAAAAATCTATTGTTTTAGAAATCGTTCTGGTAGTTTAACTATAATCTAAGACTAGTAACCAATTTAGACAGAAGCATAATTAGTGTAAATGTTTCCCGTAACTCCCTCTGATGAATGCCATTGCATTTGGATATTCACTTGTAGAACATGCAGCTGAATAGTGAAGAGGTTTTCTCTACAAAAAGTGTGTGAGCAGTGTTTGTGCATGGAAAGAGACTTAACTGGGACTTTCTGATCTTAAGTGAGACCAGCTGTTGGTGAGAAGTGGCAGAACTGTATCAAGAGTAGGTCGAGTGGGGCACCAAGAGTACACAAGATGATGCCACAGGGCCAGGTGAGAGGTGCTGCAGGAAATGGGAGCAGCCCAGACAGATCAAGCATTGGGTGGAAGATGCGGAGGGCGCCAAAATGTCATGCTGTGGTTCTGACTGGGAGGATAAGGAGTAATGAGAAGGTTGTGTGAGGTGCCAGTCATCTCTGTCAGGCACTGTTTGTATAGTCAGCTTTCGGAGGAATTGAAAGAATTGCTGAAAAAAAGGGCAGGAAGTGACTTGTATGGGTGATGTATACTGCTGATGTGAGTTGGGGCAGACAAAGGAAAACTGCAGGCTTTTCTCCGTTATCAATACATGCTGGGCTTTACAGGTTGGATGTACTTACCATACCCACAAGTCTGTCATCTGCCCATGCAATTGCTGGAATTAACACTGTGCTTTATGAAATTACAAAAAAGTATGAGTTGTTTTATATCAAGCTGGGACAGGACTTTATTAGTCCTAATTTGAAGGTAATACACTAATGGCAGTATTTGTCAGATGGGTTTTTGCAGTGTGAAAGCTGATAGGAACTGTGGGAAAACAATCCAGGGCAATGCTTTGGGCTTGTTTTCACATTCCAGGCCAGAGTGCCTTCTGATACAGCACAACAGCTGAAATGCATAAGGGAAACACATTTTACTTCTTCTGGCTCCAAACTGCAGCAGCAATTTGGCGAATGAGCCTGACATTCCAATCCTGCTGCATTTTAAATGACCAGGTGTCCCCTCACTTGCCTGCCTAGTTCATTGTCAAAAACAGGAGCTTCTCACTCTCTGTGGAGTTCATTCTGTGTGAGCACATGGTGTGTGATACCTCCCTTTCAATCACCATGGTGGCATTTATTTACATTTCTTCTCTGATCAGACAGAGAACGAAGACTTCTTCATATTGCATATTTTATTCCTGTCAGTCTGCTCAACAGATAACTGCTAATGCTGGGACATGAGCTACAGTAGTTTTGGGTTTTGGACACATCCCTGCAACAAACTGGTTAGGTATCTTCTCATTAGAGCTCCTGAGATTTCTGCACAACTCCTGTGCATCAAGATAAAAATACCGATACGTTTGCATTTTAACAGAAATATCTTCTATCTTTTAAAATATATTAAAAAATATCCACATATGAATGAAAGTGTTGCAGTAAAACATTACATCAGATAGAAAAATGTATTTTCTCCCTCCCCTCTCCTCTCCTTCTTTCTTCTAAAGGACTGCTTTCCCATCTGCTTCAGATGTGAAAGCCTAGCCAGCATGCTGGACTATCTTTTAATTAAATGGATTTTCTGTGGACTGCTGCATTCAAGATTTAACTCTAAACTAAAAATGCATATATATATATATATATATATATATATGTATATATTTGTATAATAGAAATTTATCAGTACTCTTAAAAATACCATTATAGAATTGAAAATAAATCACCATGATCTTTTGATTCATTCTTAATAGTTTATCTGAAATTTTTGTTAAGACCTCTTTAATCTCTTTAGTAGGCATTGATTCAGACCCAAAACAAGGCCACTTCAAGGATTTCTGTTTGGTTTTTTTCTTTTTGCACCCCTTCTTTTTATATTATTATGATAATGCTACTAATACTAACAATAATTACAAGAACAGGAGTAGTAACAACTATTAATCTAGGATAGCCTTTAAAATAGCTCCCCTGCACATTTAAAAATTCTAAATATAATTTAGTTTGAGATTTTTATGCCATCATAAGTAATTTTTATTCATTTTAAACACAGTTCTAGTTGTATAAATCAGTTTTGTTTAGTATTCACTGCAGATAAGAAAATGTATTTCCAAGGGTTGTAAGGTGCAAAAAAATTAGCAGTTCTTAATAGAAACATAAATGTTATCTAGTGGTTTTGATACAATTAGGAAGTATCAGCAAAAAATCCTAGACTTGGATTTGTTACCCATTCCAGATAATTCATTACAAGCACTGCCTAATAAATTTAGCAGTTTGAAATTGATTTATGCTGAACCTTTGTAGTATTAACATTCTTGTTTTATAATTACGAGCAAAAGGAGCATAACCTTTTCCTAATATATGGAAAAGAGATGTGATGTTTCAGAAAAAAAATCAGTGATTCTACTTTTCTCGCTGCCGTTAGCCTTGCTCTTGGTTCTTCAGCTAATGCTGATGCACAGTGACACATAGTGAAAGTACCAAGACTGCAGCAAAACTGTATGATTCTGTCTCGGTGTTGGGAATACAACATGGTCTTTTGGCACACTCCATAAATACTGAAGGAGCTTACAGATCCTTACAGGTTTCTGGGCTCTTCAGTAGTACAAAATTAACGAACACCTTCATACTCTCTACTTTAAAATGTTGACACAGACAGATAAGGCTTGATTTTAAACCACCATGAGCAGCAATGGCTGCATGTCTTTGTTTTTAGAACCATTTTCAACATGGTAATTCTCATTGGGAGAAATTAAGTATAGTAAGATAAAAGGGTTTTATATTTCATTCTACGTGTGAAAGCTACCATATACATGCTGTTGTTCTTTCTTGATCCTGATGCTGA
>VZTD01003639.1:3712319-3749301 GCA_013397725.1 Rhagologus leucostigma | reverse complement strand
AAACACCAAATCCCCCCCCCCCCCCCCTTTGGATTGCTGGTATCTCTTTACACCTAAATTCCCATTAATATAGTTACAGGGATTGCCACGTAAATCCCCAAACAACCTACGTGCAGTTGTGATGTCTATTTAAAGGGCAGCTTCCTTTCCCAGCTCCATCCAGCCTTTAGTCTGCCAAGGTCTGCACAAGTGCGTAATGGAGCTGCTGTGGACAATCAGGAATCAAAAGCTGGTCATGAAATAGTACACTCTATGCTACTCTGTCTTAAGCAAAAGAAAAAAAAAAAAAGTTTTTTTTTAGTACTCCTAAGTCCTGAAAATCAGAACATGCGCAAGGTTTTCCTCTTAACAACAGATGGGCTTTTTTTGTCTTTTCTTGGTGAAGTACCACCTCCCTGTCCCAAAATTATTGAAAAGCATCCGGTACCAAACAATGAAGTGAGTAGCTTCATAAGAAGAATGGGTTTTGTCTGGATAAAATGTGAGTTGAAAAGACAGATTTCTGATCAATAACTCTATTTCTACAAAAGGATGACTTTCTATGAAGACATTTTTATTAGGCTTTAAAAAAAACCCACCCTGGAGGCACCCATCACGGCAATGGAAAGCAGCTGTAGCTTCCAACTGATGTTAAAAGACATCTTTACCTTGTCTCACCTGGGTGTGACCTGGGAGGTCCTGAAAATACCTACAGGTGCCTCATCCTCCTCTCCCACATTCCCTCTGCATTTTGAGAGCCCCTGCAGAGATGGACTGTGTGCCATGCATAAAGGCTGAAATCCAGAAGAGCATTTAATTTAAGTATATGAATAATCCTATTGAAGTAATTTAAAGTAATCGTATGCTTAAAGTTAAGTGTGTGCTTAAAAGCTTTGCTAGGCTGGGGCATGGCCTGTCCCACTCCCCTGGACACCATACAAAATCAGATCTGTTGTCGAGAGATCTACCGCATACGGCAGGGTTCCTTCCCATGCCTTCTGAACTTGAATCTTGTCAGCTAATTTACACTGTAGCTATTAGTATTTCATGCCACGTGAAATACCCCAAAATACTGAAGAGAAGGTTCTCAAGAGGTTAAGAAGTATAAAATGTGAAAGATGTAAGTGAAAATTTCAAATATTACACTAGTGATAAAAAAGTAATTAAAGAAATTATTAATGCTTAAACCAAATATGTTTTGTGTTACGCAGGCATATGCCTGGGATTTGCCTATTACCAAAACTGCAATACACAGAAACAGTGAAAAATCCCTGTACATTACAAAGCTGCTAGAGTGCCAAATTTAAGCATGCTTTTTTTTCCCTATCCACATTCAGTACTGTCAGTTTGTTCTAAAGGCCATCCCTTTTTGGTTCTAATGTCCTGTGTTCCTTGGTTTTGTTTTTGATTGTGGTTTTTGAGAAAGTAAATGTCCTGGATACAGTTTGACAGAAGATATTATCACGCAGATAATATATGTTACATTTAGAAGCTGATAAAATGGATTTGGATTTCCCTTGCTCTGCTGCAGTGTTGATGATGTTTCAGAAAATTTAATACAAAAGGACTTTATATCTTTTTATAATTTTAGCTATTTAAGACCACTATCAAAACTTGGTTTTGAATCAATGTATAGGTGTCAGGGACATGCATGATACTAACTCTCTCTTGTCTGTACTGCAAGAGAAACAGGCTGTGTTATACCATAGTTTGTGAACTATGCTTTATATTTTTGAAATGCTATTATTTGCCCAGTTAATTCAGTTTTAACTGTCGATTCAATTTCAAAATATAAGTGAGTTCTGTTTACCCAATTTCTTACTGGGTGGATGTTGTGGTATATGCCAAGTATATTTATAGTTTAAAAGGATGATGGTTCAGCAAACTTACTGCATAATAATCCTTACTTCATTGTTATACTGTAAGTGGTTAAAGCCAAGTGTACATGAATATATAATGTGTTCCTCCAGTTTTGTAGCACAGCAATATATTATACTGTTGAGCTACTAAGACATTTATTCCAAAGGAGATGCAGAGAGTGATTTAGAAATGCCAATAACAATAATGCAATTACAGTTGCAAAACATCTTAGTTGACCAAACAAATCTTTTCTAAATGCACCTAGAATATTTCTTTAGCACATTTAATTAAGTATATATTCAGCATATTTAGTTTAGGACCCAATTAAGCACCAGAAGCATAGCGGTATAAAATACAGCGCTTGCCTTCCAGGCACTCCAGCTTAAATTCAGCAACAGTTGCATTTGAAGCTGTAATGCTGCTGCAAAGATGGGGAAGACAATACAGGCACAAGAGGCCATATTGCAAAGTGGCACTGATATCTACAGTAATTATAGCAATCGTTCAGATGTTCTAGCAGTCGATACAGCTGAACTTTAGACAGGTTGCAGCTCTTAATTTATTAATGCAATATTTTTTCTTTATGAATCTCTCACATCAATCTCTTCCTTGTACGTGTGCAATTAGTTGTGTTAGATTCTCTTCAACTTTTTAGAAATGGCTCCTAGTGCAATATTTACAACCATCTTTGCATCTCTGGTTTGTATATCAATGTGTCAAGATGTCTCAGAGGCAAAGAGCAGAACACATGCAGCAAAAGTGACAGTGACATGAAGTTACATTGCTCCAAACAGTAAATCATGATGCTGAAGAAGCAGAAGACTTTGACAATAAGGTCTAAACAGAAGGACATTTTGACCTACAACATAACACCAGATTAATGACTTGCTGATACTAACTGGCCCTATTTCCAGTGGCTGATAAAAAGCTGCTGTTGATGTTTGTCCAGCTCCTATCCTATACGGTCTGGGTGCCAGGCAGGGTGAGGCAGGAAGCAGTGCTCAGCATGCATGCCCAAAGTGACTCTCACTTGGATGGACAAAGGGGACCATCCAGCTTCCCCTCCAGTGGGGGTCCCAGGCTCACAGGCATTGCCAGCTACCGGGCAATGTTCCTATGTTCCTGCTGGTACTTTCCAAGGCACTTGCACATATGCCAGGAAATCACTTGTCTCCTCCTATAAAGAAAAGTAGCACTGCTTGTGCCTGGCTCTGTGTTTCTGTCTGGCTCCCCTCGCTCACAGGGCAGTAGAGTGGCTCCTTGAGCGCAGGGATTTTTCACAGCTTCATCTTCCCCTTGCATTGTTGTGGCTAGTAAAGCTATCAGTTTTCTTGTGCTGTCCTTGGTGTGGTGTAAAGTTTTATTTCACGGTTAGAGGAGCAAGGTGCCTTTGTGGTGAGTGGTGCCTGCAGAGGGCCCCTCTAGAACTGATGGGAGGGCTGTGCTTGAGTTCAGGAGTGGGTGCCAACACGGGGCATGGTGTAACTATGGCAGTGGCTCTGCCATAGAAACAGCTGATGAGAACTTGTATGACTACCATAATTGATGTGTGTTTTCAGGATGGGCATATGGTATATCTTTCGGAGATGTTTTTTTCATTGTTGACTGATGGTTTCTGTTACAGCAGCATGTCCTTAAACTTTGGTGTATGCTTGAGGTTTAGGTTAGGCAAACAATGGAAAAATGCTAGAAGGAAAAACCTCTGAATGTCTCGTAAAGGGTTTCTTGCCCTTGAGAAATTGATAGGCTGTCATTTAACCTTGTGGCACCTCTTCAAGCTGTCAGTCAGCCACTGAATATTTGAGACTCGTGAAGTATGATACAGAGTAACAAAATGGTATCTGCTCATTCAAAATTGTGAGTATTGGATTAATCTCTTGAAGTATGTTGATAACAGATGGAATAAAAGATCGTATGGCACAGATCACATAGGGTAAGGTTAACCCCAGTGTCCTACTCAGTGTCCCTTTTCTCATTTAATGCCACTGCTAATTAACTGGCACGAGTGTTTGCAGCCGTATGTGGGATGTTGCTGAAATCCTGCTGACTTTTGGCATACCTTGATACAATTGCTACCTGTATGGTACTGCCTGGTTTGGTTTACTTCAGTTTTGTGCTTGGGGCCCTTAGTAATAGGCTCTTAAATTTACCCATTTGTCCCAGTGTGCTTGCAAGTGGGGGAGGTTCAGTTTCCTCATCAGGAAGTTGGTGAGCTGCTCTGCTTTTTGGTCTCTGTGTTTGCTTCTCTGGCAGCAGCAGAACAGGTCAGATCAAACTGAAAAAGATACAGTTCCTAACATAGAGATGCTGGTTTTCTCCCCAAGTTTGCTTTTACATTTTGCACTTCATGCAAAATACATCAGGGCTTGAAATAGGAACTGTGGCACAGAGCCCTTACTTTGTTATAAACAGGGGGATGGTATTTCATGGGAGCACAGCTGTGGTTTAAGTTTAGTAGATTACACAGTAAACTTTTTTCTCTGAAATTTCATTTAGGTTCAGGGTAAAATGATGGGTTTTTTCTTGCTAAGCAAAGGAAAAGCTTCCCGTCTTTGTCTAAATGCTTGCATTTTAATATATTTATGTCCTTCTTTTGAGGCAGTAAATGCCAAATACATTTATGAGTCTATGTATTCAAGAATAACAGGAACATCCCAGAGATCTGGTCCCGTATCTCTTCTGCTTATGCTATTTCCATGGCTTATTTAGTGATGTGACCCCCTGTCAAAAGCACTATGTACAATTCAGGTCATCTGTGTGCACAAATGATAAATTCAGTTTAGAATGGGTACCAAGAAGATCAGAGGAATGGAGAGCCTGTCTTGTGAGAGGAGACTTAAAGAGCTTGGCTTGGATACCCTAGCAAAACAAAGGCAGAGAGAGGATCTGATTGCTTACCATAAATACTTCAGAAGGATAAACACCAGAAAGGGAAAGGACTGTTCAAGCTACAAAACAATGTTGCCACAAGAATAAAAGGGTATAAACTAGCCATGAGTAAAGGCAGGCTGAAAATTGGAGAAAGTTCAGACCATGAACAGTGAAGTTCTGGAAGAGCCTGCTGCTGATGGTAGCAGGGGACTTTTCTTATGGGAGCTGGTGATTGCTTTCCAAGAGGAAATGCACCACATTGTAGCCTGTGACACCAAGGGCCTGGATTCGATGACTGAGAAGATCATTTTCATTCCTGAATCCCTGTCGCCCTATTTAGTGCAAGGTTTGTCTTGTGCAGATATGCTGGCAGGGCTCCTTTCCCCCTCTTCCTTCTAAGGCTGTGACTTGCTTTTCTCTCTGAGCATCATACTGCTGAGATTAGAATCAGGACTTAAAAGAAGATACAAGAATACATAACGCTGTGATCTTTCAGAGGATATTTTATTTTCATCTCTATTTCCTTTCTCACACACGTGTGATGCAGGGAGATGTTACTCCTTTGTATGCCAGCATTACTTTTCTGTCAGCTTTTTGGCATGCAAAATTAGGAAAGAAATTGTCCCGGTGTTAAACTATAGACCCAGGGACTGGGAAATTCTCCTGCTCTCTACATGTAGCAGTACAAGGCTATTCTTCAACCTGAAGGAGCTATAGAAGGCAACACATTATGTTGGCAATTGTTGCAGTGAATGCTGCATCGTCTGGCAAGAGGCTCAGCTTGATGTGGACAAAAAGTGAATTTCTCCTTTGTGCCTACATCCTTAGCTCCCTTGTGATGAAAATAGAACCTGCTTTAATCTTCCTGAGGCTGACGGAAAGATATCTTGCAGACTGCAAGTCAGCAGTTGCCCACACAATTGTTTGGCAAAATCTATTTTTAAAAGTCCATAAATTCCCCAACTAGACAAACCGGGATCTAACAAAAAAACATCGTCACTAATGTACTATCCTTTTAAAGAAAGACAATACTCTCTCCTCCCCTCCTTTTCTCTTGTGGAAAACCTGCCTGTTTTAAAATGTGAGTGCTGAATGCCTCTGAGGAGCGCATCAGGCCAGATGCTGCCCCTCCACTCCCGCTGCAGCGGGGCCTTGCAGCCCGCGCTGATGGCCGGGGCTGGAGATGCTCGCTGCGCCGCGGAGGGTGCGGAGCGGGTGGCAGGGGACGAGATCCTGCAGCGGCACCTCGGAGATCGCATGCGAGCAGCCTGCTCGGGCGTGCGTCAGCAGGGCTGGAAATACAAACTAGGAAATCAGGTTAAGCCTCTTCACGGTTGTCGTTCCCCTGCGCATACCCTTCTTTCCTGCTCACTGGAGTGCGCTATGTGGGAAGCTTTTGCTGACTGTGGAGTCCACCTCACAATTTTTTTTCACCTCTTAAAGTTGCAGAGTCAGAATGAGTTAAAATTGCCTGTCCTTACCACTGTTCAAAAACCTGGAAGATGTAAGAACACACCGTGCACATGAGTCACCTACACTAAACACTCTTTGAAAATATAGCTCCGGGCTTTGATCTACAGGCTTGTATTATTTTTCTTATATTTTAAATCATTCACAAGTGGTTTTCAGGCTGACCTAAAGGTCTTTTAGGCAGAAAATTGTACAGACTACCTGAATTGAATCTGTACTGCAGAAGTTTATTTAACCCTCTAGCTTTACACGTAAGAATTTCATATGTGAGAGGGTTATTTGTGCATGAATGAGCTTGCACTTCAAACTTGAACTGTTTATGTAAATAAGCAAATCTTACTGTACATCCTCAGTGCAGAAGTCTCCTTTTTGAATTAACAACTCCTCCCCTCCAAAAAAACCTCCCCCCCAAACCTAAAACCAACAACCCAGAATGAGAAGTGATTATGATAGAATTACCGTTTTCAACGTGTATTATTATATGTGCCTACATTTAGATTCCCAAAGGGACCAATTTACTAATATTAAGTATTCTTGCAATAAATGGGATGTGGTAAAGAGAGCTGCATATATTTTGTTTTTTTTTTAACTTAAGAGTTGAATTTCAAATGAATAATAGTAGCACTGGAGTTCCAAATGAGTGGGACTTTTTTCCTAAACCTCTTATTAATTAGGAATTATCATAAGGCAAAATACCTGCATTAATTTGCCAAAGGGAGAATAAAGATTGGTGTATTGCAGTACTCACAAACTTGTTCTGGTGGTGCTGCAATGCACAAAACTTCTAATAAATTGGGGGAAATGATGAATTTGACAACAGGCAATTAATGCTAATCTTTCCCTTTGCAGGAGTACATTTTATGCTGGTTGTTGTAAGAGCAGAATTATTAGCTCTTCTACTTTGCTTTCAGCCATACTGCATGCAGCATTGTGCAGTATGTTGTAGTAATCTATAAAATGCCTCCTCAATATAATGGTTGTGGCACACAAACACCAAGTAGATGGATTTAGGGATGATCCTGTAGATAGCAGACCGAGTAAGACTGCTTGCTTATTTTTACTGTCCCCTTTGTAAACTCCTTGTCTGCAGCAATGAGAAGATGCTTCCAGAATAGGTTGCATTGTATTCTTGAGCAGCTCATTGTTCGGAGTCTGAAATTTGGATGGATGTGATTCATTTTCTGAGGAAAAGAGCTAAACACTTACTGAAGCAAATGGCAGCTTTTTATAAAACTAATTATTCAAATTTTACTTCATATATAATTAAAATAATGTTAAACTGTTGCAAAAAAAAAAAAAAGCCCTATAATTTCTTGTGGTTATAATGGTGTCTGGTTAGTAAACTCTTGTTTTTCTGAATACCCCATGCATGAAATAGAGCATGGGACACATTCAGAGTTATGTGAAATTATCTCAATGCAGAGCTGACACATATCATAAAAATAAATAGCTTAATGTGTTTGTGTGCATTGTGAGTGAGGATTTAATTTTTTTAAGTCCCTATTGTTCCTATTTTTAACTTCTGAGCTGTTTCATATTGGAATAGACCCAGGCACAATGGGATACTACAATAATATTTAGGCATGGGATATTTGCAGCTTTGGTTGGATTTCTGTTGCCGTTTTGGTTGATAGGAGAAAAGATACGCACACACATGTATCAGATTTTTTGGTTTTGTCCTTCCTTCCTTCCTTCCTTCCTTCCTTCCTTCCTTCCCTATGCCTATCACCCTCTCCATTACCAATCTCCTCCCCAGTACAAAGTATTTAGTAAACAAATTCTGTTCTTTTCTTTGTGCGTATGTAGATACAAGGTGTAAAGACACAAAACTCCATGTGAGTTCATACATCAGTGCTGACTGACAAATCCCAGTGCTTCCTGACCTGAGCCATGGGATTACCAGAAGACAATAGCCACGTTAAGGAGCAGAGGTTAAGGAGCTGGTTTAGCATTACTGTCATTCTCTATATTGAAATTAATTTCAAAACTAATTATAGTGCTTGCTTCTACTATTCCTTTTCTTACTTGTGAATCTAGCTGCATCTTGTGTATTTTTAGATATATTTACATTTATATATGCATTTTTTCTTCTCCTGTCTTATCAAACACCTCCACTAAAAGCCATGTCCTGCTTCATTAGCTAGAAGTGTCAATATGCTAAAGGCCCATATTTGTGTATTACTTTAACCCGTAGTTTCAGAAGCAAAAACAATAGCCATCTACATTTGTTTATTTACTTTTATAGGCCACTGTAAAGTAATTGCTTGTGTTGTCCTGCATGTCTGACATGAAATGATTCAAGTGTTGCATTACTTCCATCGCCCAGTGGTCACTAGAGCATCCAGTGGGCACAGCAAATCACGCTCCTGGTCTAGCTCAAATAGCTGAGCTGAACCCAGGGTATCTTGGCATGAACAGTGGGAAGAGGAAATTGCCTGTAGCAGGCTGGAGAGAATGAAAAAAGTCTAGATGAGATTTCAGATTATGTTGCTTGGTTTCTGGAGTGCTTGCAGGTTTTTTGTATATATAAGAAAATATAAAAGTTCTCGTGTGCCTACACATGCACACAAATGCATCACGGCATCTGTAGGTAATTTCTTCTGTGTTCAAGACACTGGGGTATATCAGCCATTATTCTGTTGGATTCTGATGTACCACGTCCAGTGGCAAGCTCCATATAGCACCGTGTCAGATTCTGCTGGAGCAGTGGGGAGCCAGAAGTGGACCTTCTGTAAGCCCAAGCAGTCCCTTAGACCAAAAGCCTCTCAGAGGAATATTCTAGACATGAGCTTTTCGGTGAGGGGAAAGGAGGGTTATAAAGGTGTAAGAGGCAGACACAGTCTATTAGGTCTCCCTAGATGAGTAGCTCTCCTCACAGTACACTGAAGTGGCTGAGGAAGGAGAGTGGAGATTTCTGTAGCAAATCAGAGAGTTTCTCTGCCAGCAGCTAAATCCCATATGGGAGCATCAGCTGCACTTCCAGACAGGAGTGGAGTCCTGTGGCTGTTGGAGAGATAGTGTTAGTTCCAGCCTTAAGATTGCTGCAACTCCCCACAGGGCTTTCCAACCAAGAATAAATCTGTTATTCTCTGACACAAACTGCTGAAGCTGGGTCTTCCCCATCTGCACAGTGCCCCTTTTTCCCCTGAACACAAATAAGGCATCTCTTGCCTTCCAGAGCTCCTGTGGTTAAAGCAGGAACTGGTATTTTCCACTGGGTTAGGTTCTGTGAGCTTTGCATATTCTTTTTACTGTATTTTGCTCTGCAGACCCGCTCAGGAGATGGAGGACATTCTTACCACCTGGACATTGCATACATATGGTAGGGCTCAGGACTGCTTGTTGAGTTCTCACATGCAATGTTACTTCACATTTGTTAGCAGGCTATTTGTGCTGCATCTTAAAAGTCACTGCAGTGCTCGCTGTGAAGGTGCCCCATAGATGTTGATACTGCAATTTTTAAGGAGCAAAGATCATTACATTTTTAAATGTTCATTTAGGATTCTGATTTAAAGCCAGGAGAAAAACCTAAAAGAATCTAAGTTAAAGCAGGAATAGTTCCATGCTAGAATAGCTGCAAATAGTAAATTATACACTTAGTTACATTTGATTGAGAGAGTTTATTGCTCATGTGAGCAAAATGTCTAGCCCCAGGCACTGTGCAGGTAGTTACTGCGCAAGCATACCACCTGCAGTCATGCCAGAATACCCAAACCCCGATACCACAGTGTTCACTGTCCTGAATAGGAATTGGAGGTCATGCCAGATTGTGTTGCAGTGCAGTGAAGTGGACTAGAAAGAGGCCACCCACCTCATTTGCACTTGTGCCTTACAGTAATAGGTGCTTGAATGTCAGTGGGTGGTGATGGAAGGCTAATTTACTCAACCTCAGTGCTGGGCGCACCCCCTTTCTGCACGTGCAGTGGAGATCATAAAGTCTGAGAGATTGCCCACTGTACTGAGGCCTCTATGTTATTTTTCTATCTTTTTTTTTTTTAATTATTATTTAATCTTGTATGCTCCAGTTGAGCTACATTAATGGATTAGAATACAGTGTGATCTTAGGAGAATTCTACTACAATAGATAGATAGTTGGATGGACGGACAGACAGATGCAAGTTTAAAGCACAAGAGGATTTGCATATTTAGTTCTGCTTTACAGCCTCCTTTAGAGAGTGGGATTAATGATCTGCTAAATTATCACAGTTGAGAGTCTTCAGCATTAGTGTGAATGCATATCCTGCTAGAGCTAGTTTTACAACTTTTCTAGACACATTTACAAATCTTACTGGGGGCAAGAGAGGGAGGGGAGCGGGGGATATCTGGTTGTTGACAAAGCAGCTGGTGACTCAAGGAGAAAAGAGAAAAATCAGAAAACCATCCCTTTTCTGGCACGCCTAAGAGCCTTTCCATCACCCACTGCATGCACTTAGAGTGAGAGTAGGAAGAGCATTCTCCAAGGACTGTTTGCTTTTTGAGTACTTGAGATGCTATGTTAAGCACTCAACTGCAAGTTGGCTTAGAGAAATGTCTTCCAAAAACATTTATTTGAGAAGGGAAAAAAAGCTCATAAAGGCAAGTGAACTTAAGATGTGTAGCACACCTTTTGGTCCCTGATTTTAAAGATTTTAAAACATGTGGTTGAGTAAGGTTTTCTGCAGAGGACTGGGGGCAAATGCTACTACTGTCTTAGACAGCACCAGCCTCGTAAACTTCCTTTTGATCTAGCCATTAAAAGAAAGAACATTACTTGGCACATTTCTTGGTTACACATATTGCATTCTTTGGTCCCATTAAATAATAATGAATAATAAATGGCGTATTTTGGAGCAAGATTCTGCACAGCTTAGTAAGAGAAGTGGGCTAACATACCTTCTGCCTCTCATGGAGGGAGATGTGAGTGCATCCTAGCACGCTGCCTAGGGTTAGACGTCTTAAAAAAGCAGGGAGCTGTTTCCAGCCATTTCACTGTTGTGTAACAGCGGTTTTGACCTGCATTAGCAGAAGAGAAAACACACACGGGTTTCAGTTAGGTAGGAAAAAAAGAGTGCTGGCTTCTGAGATGACACCAGCAGGACTCGCTGTATCCTAGAGGTGATTGTTCACAAAAAAAATGCAGGAACTGAGGCCACTTAATCTTAGGAAACAAATTTATGGCCCTAGATTTGGTCAAATTAATTTAAGGGCTTAAGAGCACAGTTGGTTTTGGTTCCCTGTGCAGTGAAGAGAACGAGACAGAAGCGTCCATAAAGTGATTCAAGTTTCAACAGAGCCAAGAGGTGCCTGTTTATGTCCACTGACTGTGTGCAACCCAGCCTCTCTGTGTAAGTCTTAATGTGAGTGCCCCTTTTCCTTAACTCCAGTACCCAGGAGAGCAGGTATTTACGTAATACTCAAGAGACCTGCAAGTGCCAGGGAAAGAATGTCTTTCTGTTATGCAGTTTTTCTCTCTTTGCTGAAGGTGTCTTGCTGAATGAGTGAGAGACTGATCATCATTCTTGGCAAGCCAGGGCCTAATCCAGCCACCCCTTGTCTCACACAGGTCTGTGTGAGCAGCCTCTGCAGCTGGCCTGAGCTGACTGTTGGCAGATGGGTACCAAACACTTGCCTTTTTCTCCCTTCTGTTTGGAATGCCTTAGCTTCACCAAGCTTGTTTGACACCACCCTTTTTGGCTTAGAGGGGTCTTCTTTGGGAGAGTTTTAGGTGCCCATTGGCAGTCTAATGTTACAGAGATGGACACTTACTGGACACTTAGCAGTAAGATTCAAAATCCAGATCTCCTCCTCAGGGGGCAAAACTTGCTGGTTTAGGACATACAGATGGAGCGTGTTGCAATTTATAAGGGAAGAGATAATTCAGGAATATAAAGCAAAATACATTTTGGCACTGTTTTTCCATTTTTTTTTAACCTCTCTCTAATGCTGTGCTTCCCTATCCTTTTTTCTTTCCCCGTATTTTTTTTCACGCATTTTACTTTTTTTCCCTTGAATTCCCTTCCTTCACACCGCAGTTCCTTTCTACATTTCCTTTTCCTCCCCTTGCCCTTTCCCCAAGCTGATGTTCTGCACTAGCCTGCTCAGCTCTTCTCATTTCTTGGTGGTGCAGCTGTCCCCCTCGCCTTCTCCAGAGAGCTGCTCCACACCGTGTGGCCAGGCTGGCAGCTGCTGGAGCGTTGCTGTGTTACTGAGATGCACCCTAGTAGAGCCTGAGAGTGGAGCCGTAGGTCACGAGCAGTCTTGTGCCGCTAGAGCTCTTGCAGGATAACATGATACTTGTCAAGAAAGATGTCTTCACATCTCTTGTACCTCTGCAGTGGATTTCCCTTCATCTTTTCTATAAACAGGGTATTTGTACCATTTCCCAGGTTTGCTCAGCACCAGTTTATAGCCTGCTGCTGGGTTGGACTTGCTGTTATTAATTATTTGTATTTATTTAGCCTCCTGGAATACCAAGGCATGATTGTGCAGGAAACTTTACACCCCCAAACATAAAAGGCAGCTCTCTTGCCTAAAAAAGAAAACAGCAGACAGCTATTTGGGGAGATCACATTAACTCCCCGTGGGCTCACGTGGCAGCTAAGTGATGAGTAGGAGCTGGTTCATAAGGTACAGAGGAAGTTGTTCCTTGTCTCTGGGGCTGGCCATGGGCACCTTTGGAGTGCTGGAGCTCTTGCATTTTCTTTTTTTTTTTTTTGGTGTCTTTCAAGGCATACAACAACCAGCTCTGTCCGTGTTTTTTTAAGCTCAATTTCTCACACCTATTTCTCTGCTTCTAGTATTTCCCTTCCCTCTTCTGACCACCTCAATTTGCCCACTTTTGCCCTCCCTGCTGCAGATTCTCACAGCCTTTCTGCTTTTCCTCTTGGCACCTGCACCCGTCCATGTTCCTCTCCCCTGCTCTTGCCTCCTTCCTACTCCCCAGCTAGGGTCCCTCCTGCTGCTCTGCCTCTCTGCTCCTCCGCGTGGCTGCCTGCAACAAAGGAGGCAGGGGAGAGGCAGGAAGTACTGTTAAATAAAGGAAAAGTCACCCTGCATGCCCCGTGCCAGAAGTGCTTCTCTTACCCAGCAGCCAGCTTAGAAAAAATGAAGGGGGATGTCCAGAGGGTGTCCCAGCAGGAGAACATCCCCTCTGCAGAGGATGGCTGTGGGGTGCCTGGGGGGGCAGGTGGTTTCCCACCACCCGTGCAGGGAAGCGGCTCTGACGCCAGCACACCTTGTGCTGGTGTAAAACTATCTAAGCCAAAGTTCAGGTGAAGGGCAGCCATGTAGCCAGAAAGTCATGTGGCTCTCATGTTGGTTAGTATGTCACTTTGAACAGCTCTTATCTGATATTATTATGACTAACCCAGTGCTGACAGCATGGAACAGATTACAGGAGCCATGTGATGATTATTTAAGGCATCGCTGACTATAACATGCGGCTAATATTAACCCCTTCTTTCCAGAGCAGCTCTCTCGCCCTGGGAATGACGCCTGCAGCAGGCACCTGCCCTGCCCTGCCCTGGGAGTGCTGTCTTGCCACGCTTACCTTGAGTGCTCTATTTCAGACAAGGCTATTTTTGAATCGTTCCTCTGTTTCAATGTGGCTTTACAGTTCAGAGCAGTTCTCTGTGGTTGCTCTTATTTTATTATTATTACTCTTATTATTTTTATTTTATTTTGTTTGGGTTTTTTTCTCCTTTTTCTTTTTTTCAGAATATGAAGGATCAGTTATGACAGGTACTCATATTTCGTGTTTCCTGTGGCAGCACGTGCCAATAAAATTCAGAAGCCTTTTTGTTTTGTTATGGTTGATCTTTAAAGTTATTGAAAATGACGCTGAAGTCATAGCTGGCAAAATAGACCTCACTGTTCTACATAAATGTCAGCAGCGCCAAGGTAATGCGTTCCGAGAGGTAACAATTCATGCGCTCACGGGGAAGGCGAGGTGTGCACACGTACTGTACCCTTTAAACAGGCTGACACCTGCACCAGGCATTTCAGAAACAATGCAAAAAATGCAGCGTTATAGAAAGTATGACACTGGCCCTGACTATTCAACCACTTTGACAGACGTGTTAAAAGCTGTGTTGTGAGGATCCTGGATGAAAAAGCTTGGGCTCCTGGTGGGGACTGGGGCCATGGTGTCTCTCCCTCATGAGGTAACGTCAAAGGTGCGAAGAATTTAAATTACACATCACCTGGAAATTCTGGTCACATGAGTGGCATGATTTATGTGGTAACACAGAGGGTAATATTACACCATCAGCCTCTGGAGTGAAAAGGGAGATGCTGGTGGGATGAGGTTCATGCTCACCTCCCCATGTGAGCCCACGCGCTGCTGGGCAGGAAGCACTCACTGTCTCCCTTTGGAGGCTGCCTGCAGCCACCCTGTGCCACCTCCATCAGCATCCACGAGCAGGGTGGCATAAATTTTAGGTATTGGGATCAGCTTTCTCTTGCACAAAGGGAAGATGTGGGATTATGAAATCAGTGTTTTCAGCATTGTGAAAATCTTTCTGGGGCTGTGAAGCCAGAGGAGGTTTGGCTGCTGGTTTGGTTGGGAGCCAGGAGGAAAGCCAACAGAAAAGTATTGTGTGAAGGAGAAATTGTGCTGCTTCCCTGGCCCTCTGTATGGAACCATATTTCTCTTCCTCTCATGTCTGCAAAACCTCAGCCTCAGGAAAAAAAAAGAGTGAGAAAGGTGGAGAAAGTCTGGAGCAGGAACACCAGGTAGCAGCCCTTCCCTCCATTTTAAACTTGGGGCCAAACCCAAGTACGATCACAAGCACTACAAAACATGGTTGAGACTAATTACAACTGAGACTCAAAAGGCCCATAAGCTTTTGGAAAGGGGTTAAAAAATCCCTTAGATGGGCCCCTGAGCACACTTTGTTTAAATTAAAAACAAAAAAAAAGAAAGAGAAAAAAAAGAGGCAAACAAAAGAGAAACAAAAATCCTCTTGACTCTACCAACAGCACATGCACAAGTGAGTGTGTTGGCAGAGAGCATCTATGTAGGATTTGTATTGCTTGACAGGTAGACAGAATGACACACTGTGACAGTGCAGGAATGCCTGTGCTGGTGAGGAGCTTTGTTCTCTCTTCCAGCAAAGCTGCATAAGGCAGAGCCACCGGAGTAGGAAACAAGAGAACAAGTGGTTGAACTGTGTAACAGTAATAATCAGAGTAGTAGTAATAGTACTGATTCCCTGTGAGCCTTGGTCGGTGCTTGAGCCCATCTCTCAACACACTCAGGCATGCTGGTCACTTCACCCTGCCTGTCATGTATAGGAGTTGCTTTGTCTGTAAAACATGATTGATAAATTGCTAGTGTGCAGATCTGTGATGAGCTCGGATCATTAATAGTTTGCATTGCTTGGAGATCCTCTATTAGAAAGTGCACGCAAGGCTAAATCATTACTTGTTTCTTTTCTTGAGCTGAATTACTCACTTTCGGAAAAAAAATATTTTCTGCAGATGCTCTATGAAATGTTTGTCCTAATGCTCATTTATCGTGAGTGGCACTGATGGAACGGATGCTGGTATGAAGCAGATGTATCTCTGTAATAGTTTACTTTGATGGCTCCTTTAAGAGGCTTCATAATCTTTATATTTTACCACTGGGTTTGCAATTTTATGCTCCTTTAACAGGTGTATTACCTTGATCAGATGTTTTCATTTTAAACTATTGACTTATGAGCACATGGCCTGCAGGGATTGATGTGCAGCAGATTGATTCCTTTTAAAAGATTTATTCTTATATTCTCTTTTTATTTGGTGTAGGAGTTCACCAGAAAACATAAATGATTGATAATGACAGTTCTTGAGTAAAAATGAAAGTGTCCTGCAATTAAAACCTTTGTTTCTCTTAGTTTAAAAGTAGAAAGAAATCAGTAGGTATGGGAATACACACAGAAAGATCCAGTCTAAAATCAGACAGAGTTTTGTTTTTTGGGTTAACATTTAACAAACTCAGCTTTTAAAACATTTCGTCTCCACTCACAGCCACTATTGTTTCTGTGCACTTTTATCATTCAAGGAGTTCAGGCTATTTGAAAAGGATGTGTACAAAGATTACCTTAAAATGTCTCATTGTAAAAGCTCCCTACCTGATGAATTTGTCCTATCGGAACGAACATCTATTTTAATAGAATCCACTAAAAAAGCTCAATCTGTTCAGCCTGTGAGATGGAATGCAGTAGCAGAGTCCTGCCATGAAAATAGCTTGTGTAATCAGTGGAATATAAATGGCAACAGCATCTTGTACTCCCTTTTATGATGGTGGAAAGAGCAGGAATTCAGTGGGCAGCCATATGACTGAGGTCCTGCATGACTGAGGAGCTCACATTTTTGCATTGCGCTGTAGCACAGTATCTAGTGTGTCCAAGAGGAGGTAAATTGTTCCCATGCCTTGTGACCAGAATCTCTGTCTGAAGGAAGAAGCAGAATAAAGGACCATTATTTTAGCAGAGGCACTAGAAATCTGTGTAACTGCTGGAAGCATTGATTAACAAAATATTTTCTCATAATGGCTAGTAGCCTTCTGAAAGTAAGAGTGGGGAAGCTGCTTGAAATAAAAAACTGCATATATGTCTGGGCAGCTTATAGTCTTAGAGCACTGCCTATGCCGACAGAAGAGGCATGGATATGACAATTACTGAAGGCTTAGTACAAGGATAAATTTAAAGCAACTTTATTCTAGAGTGAGCCTTCTGCATGAATGCATGACTTGTTTTGGTGCCAGTGTGGGTGGCATTTGTTAGATCCTGGAGTCCAGTCTCTGTTGCTGCATGAAATGAGTGTGATGGGGTCAGGTCAGTCCTTGCTGAATGATAATCCACATCATAAAGCTACTGTAAATGATTCAGCATGGTTTAGTATTATTTTCAGCCAGTGCCCAGGAGAGGCCAGAACTGAGCTAGCATTAAGAATGAATTGTCCATGCTTCCCACTCTTATATAACTGAGGGTTCAGGTCACAGAAAAGTACGTCAGGAAAATGAGCACAGCCTATTTTCACAATGTAGATTACTTGTCTTCCTTAAACAAAGGTGGTGAACCAGGGTGGAGGTTTGGTTTTCAGAAAGCATCTCAGAACTTCCTAGAGAAATTGAGTTATGATTCTGCAAGTAGACAGAACTTCTAGGACGGGTGCTGAATACCCTTTACTTCCACAATGACCAGAGAAATTTACCCCATTTTTGCAAGGAGTTCACATGTTGAGGTTGCAGCTTTTAATTTCTAAGTGGATATAATGTGTTAGCTTAAAGCCAAGAATTCAGTTGCAGACAGGTTATTGCTGCAATTGGTGACTATTGTGATTTTTTTTCTTTGATCTCGTACTAAGGCACCTTTGCAACATTAATTTGATTAAATTGTTGTTTGAGGTCATACCAAATTGCCGTGTTCTTTTGTTGTTGCCCAGAAAAGGTTCTGAATAAGTTACTCATGTAGATACTTAGGCAGTTTTTTTAAGTGTTTGTAGAAGGCTACAGACAGGAAGGCTTGGATACGGGACTTCAGAAAAGGACAGACCAAAACGAAAGAAAGAAAGAAAATCTGCAAAAAATCAAAAACCATAATTCCTAACTGTCTACATTCATTTTTAGCAACTACCATTAGGCTGGACTGATGGCTGTGTGATTGCTCTACTTCATTCTGTAAAAAACAGTAATATTGTGGAGTTTTACTTATGTACCAGGAAAAAAAATGAAGCAAAGCTCTGTGTGCTTCAGACTTGGCTAGCGAGTCCAGCCAAGAACAGATGGAAACTCTGCCAAGCACTTTTTCATTGAAGAGTTTTCTTGAAGCTTTAAGAGGGGAAGATCAGAGCTTTGCAGACAAAATTGCTGATTCCTGCTCAGGGTGCTACTCTCTGTCCTGCATTTGGGGCCATCTTGCAAATATGGGGTGGACATCTGGCAAACCTAGGCTGGGTTCAGTGTTTGGCTACTCATACATGGGGACCATTTGACTTGGGACTCAAATAAGCAGTATCTGCTGGGTTCTGTACATGTGTTTTTAGAGATTTTGAAACCTTGGTGTTTTGCAGTGCTGCAAGACCGTTTCAGCCTGTCCCTGTGCAGTAGAAGGTCCCATGTGGAAGCCTCAGTGTTGTTCATGTTACCATCTCATGATGGAGCTTACTCTATCAGCTATAATGTTGTACTAGTGCAGGCCCACACTTGAGCTCTTCTTGACCTATGGAAAGGTCAGTATCTTTTTTTCACCCTAGTTCTTCTGCCGTTATATTCTCCTTACAAGTATAGATGTGCTCCTTTACTTGCAGACTTTTCTGTCCTTTAGGACTGTACAATTATTTCAGAGGGGACTGTGTCCTAAACGACTAGAAAAAAATGTTTATTCCTGGTTTGGGTCTTTTTCACTCTTTCTTGTAAAGAAATGCCATGAAAAAGCCATGAAGATGGAGTTCATTATGTTAATCCCATCTCTAAAAGTGCTGCTGTGCTGCAGGCCTTTGTTGTCAATAAAATGTCAAGCAATGGCATGTACAGCATGTTGTGCAGACTTTGAAATGCCGCAGCTGTAGGACTGCACTATGTTTTCTACACAAGAGCTGAGAAATATGGGAGGGATTACTATCGGGTGCCCAAAGTGTTAATACTGAAAACCAAAGCAAGAAGAAAACCAAACCTTACAAAGAGTTTTCTTCAGTGTATTTGTACAAATGGGTTGTCATTCTTCATAGTTTGAAAGGCATTTGTTTACCCCTAGTTTATCCAGGAAAGCCAGTGCAGTAGTTTGCCTTCTCACAGGGGCAATATGCTTTCGAGTGTTCATGCCAGTGTAGAGCATAGTGGTGCTATAATATAGTTATAGCCATTAATTTGTCATGCTTGTGATAATATGGGAGGGAGGTGAAATTCCAGAAAGCAAATTGCCTATTTTAATTCCCAGAAAAGAGACTTTTCTTTAGCATTGACCCATTTTATGAAATCATGGCTTTTGTGTTGTAAAGGACCTGATGCTTTTTTGGTACAAATGTGACCAGTTTGCAGGTCTCCACTCCTGTTGCGAGAATGCCTGGCTGCGGGAAGGTGAGCAAAATACATTAATAGTATGATCCTCACCAGCAGAAACCAACAAGGAAAATACTACATTCCTGGAGATGTATTTTGTAGGTGTGGTACAGAGACTAAAGGACAGCACCATTTTTCGTTCTCCCAAGCCCTGAAACAGCAAAATTTGCCAGTCTGGTCATGGGGTAAAGAGAGGAAGGACCGTGAGCAGATAAACTCCTGCCGTAATTCTGAAATATGTATCACACCTTGTTTCTCAGACATAGTATTCTGAAATTTTTTGTATTTTCTTTGAGGAGTGTCACTATCTCTGCACACATCAGTGGTGTGTTTTAATACCAATCTGTGTTACAGATCAGTTACTACTGATTTTCAAGAAAAATTAAATACATTAGAATGAAGACTGGCCATACTATGCTAGTAAAACTTATGAGACCAGTGACTTCGTTCAGGATATAAGAGGGATAAGGGTTGTCATGTGGAAGTAAGAGGGATGAGGGATGATGGTTGTAATCTCAGGTCATGTAGGAAGTTCTAACCTAATACCTGACCATAGCATTTTCATCTCTGTGCTGCTTTCACACTGATTTCAGTGACCGGATGGCAGAAGGAAGAGACACATTACTGTTATTATTTGATACACGTGAGCTCCTGTTGCCTTCCCACTGTATTTGCCTGGATTGAGCTTTGCCATCTGCGCCGCAGGCCAGGCACTCTGCTGTGTGACTCCATCCACCTCTCCCTGGAGCACTTTGTTAGGTTTCATATAATTACAATTGATGTCTTTCAAAAATTATTGCATGTTATGTTTTATGTTCCTTTTTGACACCTCGTGATAGGGTTTCTTTCCGCAAATCACCATGTTCAAAATGTGGAAAGATTGCAGCTGTAAAATTAATTTCATTTTTATATACCCAGGTGTGGGTATTAGGAGTCAACCAGAATCTGGCATCATAAATCCTCTTCCAGAAAAAAAAAAAAAGTTAGTATCTGCATCCAAGGTTTCTCTTGTCTTCCAGGCTCCTTTTTATTGTTTCACTCAACATGGTGGTGCTGCCAGGTTCCTTACAGCTGTTCTCATTTTGTCTGTTGCTGGCTTGTTTGCTGATTCAGTGACTACGATAGTGTACCCTCCATCCTTTCCTTCTTCCCTCCTTTCTTCCCTTTCTTTCCTACTTCCTTTTTTCTTCTTCTCCAGTATGGGGGTAAATAACTTGAAAAGTACTTTCATCAGCACAAAGAAAGGTTACTCTTGCAACAAGTTCTGCATCTAGAAATACTGTGACAAACTGTTTTATCAAACGTTTTTTTCAGTATGGAGGCATATCTTCTTACATGCAGAATGAACAGAGATGCTGTTGTCTTTATGTATGGTTTGGGGGTGTTACAAGTAGCTCTGAAACAACCTGCACTTACAGAAAAGTAATTTTCTATTTGGAGGAGGATCTGGGTTTGGCAGAGGGAGCCAGAGCTGTTGTCAGGCCTTGGTAGGTGGTGTGGTCTGTTGGGCTAAGTTAGGCAGCAGCATAGGACTTTCTAAGAGTAGGTATGAAGATGAAGAGGTGCTACTTTTGCACAGAGCCCTTGTGACTCAACTGACATTTCTACTTGGAAGAATTCCCTTTTTAACGGTGAGAAATATTTTAGTTTGTCTGCTTGGCCCTCTGTGATATGTTCCTACCTCACACTAATGCCAGTCATATCAGATCGTTCTAATTATAAATGTGACAACTCTGAGAATTTGGACTTTAAAATCCTGGGGGGTTTATTGGATATTTTCTAACTCCAAACCAGAAAAAGTTACTAGTAGACTTAACCAGGTTAGAAGGTAGTGTTTTAGCCACAAAATTACCTAGTCCGCAACTGGATTTGAGCCAGGGAGTACATCTGCTATATATCTGAGAGAGAGTAACGAAAGTATCTTACGCTGTGAGATTGGTATCAGCAGGGTCCCCTGTTTCCAACCATGCTCATTTGCTCTAAGTCATGAAATTAATTAATGGAGAAATTTTCTTGTAAAATAGAGCAGCAGTTCTGATTTACATGACTTCTGTGCATTTGCAAGTATTTTTTTCCCCCTATGGCTAGAGCTGTATTAACAGGTTTTGTTCCAATAAATGAACTAACACGCATGTATTAAGCAGAGATCTCAGGGAAGTGGCTCTCTGCAACGACTTTGGCATTCCCTCCTGTTTATTTATTTGTACCAATGAAGATGCCCCCCTGCTCTGTGCCATCTTTCCCCCCCCAGCTTAGCTACTAAGCAACCTCTTCAGTGGCTGCAGTGAATCAGCACTTCTGGCAGGCTCGTCGCTCCCGTGCTCTGCCTCCAAGCGTGTCTCCGGTGAGGCACACAGACCCTTCTTGGTCTGCTTCTCTGCCGAAGGAACAGGGCTCGGCCCTTAAGGCACAAGTTTTCCTGCAGTTTTACAAAACAGCAGATAGTAGATTAAAACATTGCGCTGGGTTTTACTTCCTTTTTTGCTGATGGAGATCCAGGGGATATTTGCAGCCCCATTTAAAGCACTGTGTGGGCATTCAGATAGTTATTAGTAAGTGTAATAAATAGACAGAAAAGAAAGTTAAGCTGGACACATTGCAATTGGAAAAGATGAACCTTATAAGATTGACGGATGTTTGAAGATTTTGAGAAACTCTCTGAAGTAACTGCAGAAAATAAACAAAAATCCAGTAAACACAAGAGTGCTCTCTCCTCTCCCAGTGTATTTGCAAATCCTTTTTTAGGTCACGTTACCTAAAAAAGATGGAAGAGAAGGGAGTTCTGTTTATTTCATTACAAGGCTGATTTTCAAACTCAGAAAGCTCTCTTACTCCAAAGAAAACCTCACAGAAGATACTGAGGTTCTCTCTGAGCCTTTGGTAATGTTCCCCAAATTGTTCATGTCTTCTTCGGTCTAGCCATACAGAGAAAGAGGGTGTTTGTAGACCCATTGCTTTGAATGAATAACACTTGAAACCACAACTAATCTCACAGAACAAGTTGGTGAATAAGGTGTTGAATTAAGGACTCAGAGCATGGCCCACGGGAAGGGATAAATCCTGCTTCACTGGAGTCTGTGGTAAGGCTGCTATTGATGGGGTTGCAGAAGGGCAGGATCAGGCTCTGTGCTTTGCTTTGAATGCGTTTTTCTTAAATGGTAAGAGAAATTAAAATAATTTGTTTCCAAAAATCGTTTTCTCATAACCAGTACAATAGCAGTATGCAGCAGGACTTGGAGGTCCTGAGCTTTATTTTTGTTGTTTTATTGTTTTTTTCTCCTTACATTCAAATCTAAACTGAAATGTTGGCTGAAATCCTTCATATGTGTTTTCATGTGCGTTCCATAGGCATTGTTTTCCTTGATTTCCATTGACGTAAATAGTTAAATAACTGAGGAAACTGGTACTATCTAGTATTACTCCTCTTCATCAGATAATTGTCGCGTTGCAGGCCTAATATGCAATATGCTGATTAGTACTTTTGTTATATTAAGGAGTTTATTTTTACTGTACATCAAATTTACTATAGATTAGGCTCCTGTATGCAGTTCATTAGATGTCTTGGATGTGGTTTTCAAAGTGATGTCAACCTTGCCTCTGCTTGAGAGTTGAGTCCTCCAGAAAATCACGATACAATCTATGCATGCAATGCCTGTCATCCTGAGTGAGACGCTGAGACACTAGGGACTTCCAGGGTTCAAAAAGAGCTCCTGGTATTGGCTCTGGAGTGCCAGTGCTCCCAGGGTGGTCTTGAACAGACTCTCCTACTTCTGTAGGTGGTGCAGAGGGAGTGCCCCACAGCACAGGTGTGCTGGAGTGCTGCACATTGCAGATGGCATTGCTGCGTGTCCGTGTGAGACAGTGTGTGCTGAAGTGTGCTCGCCTCAGCTGTACCATGAGTTGTATGAAAGAGTGCATGCAGGTGTTGGCACATAGAATCATGTGTGAATATAAATGGAGCCTGTATTTTCGAAAGTGGTCCATTGTTGTGGGGATTAATGAGAAACTTGATCATCCGGTTAATTGCCTGCAAATGCATACCCTGTGAATGCACCATATATTCCACATCTAGTGGCATGGGTGTGTTTTTTAAGGTGTTGGTTGTGGAGAGGATTATCTTTTTTTAGGTTTGTTTTATTAAGCCAATAAGAAATGTTCAAGACTAGGAGGTGTTTTTCCAGTTCTTATGATCCCATTAGTTAAACAACGGAGAGAGAAGTAAAGCAAGCAAGCAAGCAAGCAGACTACAGAATAAGCTGTGTCAATAAAATACAGTAACTAACTTTTGGTCAGGTAGCATCTTGCTGAGCAGTCTGATTATTGACTACCCAGCCAGTTCTGCTGATATGACCAACATAAATTCATCTTTGCTGCTTTTTTTACTGATGCTAATGCCAAAAAAACAGAGGAGCTCTAGGAAAGGAGAACTGGATTCAATTCTGGTTCATGAATCACATATTGAATTGTCAGGAAAGGAACAAATTCTGCCCCAATTGCCACTATAACTATGATAGGTTGTACTCGTGTGCCTCAGGGCAGAATATGGTCTGAAATGAAATAGATGAGGTCAAAATCTGTTTTCATTGATCACAGAGAAGGCAGTGAAGCTGTAGAGGCAAATGTGACAGCAAAATATTGTCAGCAAGGCCATTCCTCTTGCCAGTGATGCATCATGGCAAAAAGAAGGCTGTTTGATTTTCAACCTCCAAGAGGTTGGATTGATAAAAAAAATAACCATTGTGTAAGCAAGTAAATTGAACTGAAAGTAAGACACGGTGATTGACACTGAGTTGCAAGATGCCATTTATATAAAGTCTTTCTGCATGGAAAAAGAAAGGGCCATTCTGTTTTTGTTGTGGAAAGTATTAATTTTTATTTTCTTTTTACTTATATTTTTAGGATCTTGGAAAAGGGAGACAAGGAATGTGGTTTCAGGAATAATCTTCTTTTATTCCATCAGATATATTCTGCAGCCCATTCCATAAAGATGACAATAATAAAAAAGCAAGGGACACAATATAAGAAACAACTTTCTTTCTGTTAGGGCGGGTGGCTTTATAGAATAGATACTGAAGCAGCAAAGAACTGAAAGTGGTTTCTGAGAAGTGTTGACCTCCTTTCGTGCCACTTACTGTGAATTAAAGCTGTGAGTGAGAACTAGTTTGGGCATGTGGTACAGCACTTACAGCAACTGCTGCCAAGGAACAAGATTTGTGTTTCTAAGGAAATGCAACAAAAGAAAATGGTTTAAGAGGCAGTGGCTGTCACTGTGTAAAAAAAAAGTATCTATTTATGTACAGATAGGAAAGAAAGGCCGAAGTGGGTTATTCTATATGCAGGTTAACATAAGTGTGAACTCTTGTAATGCGAGATTGAAAATCAAACTACTGTGGATTGTGCAGAGTTTAGCATATCTCACACTGTTAGAGTTTACAAAGTTGAGCTAGCTAAAAGCAGTTGTGACCTGCTCTGTGCCTGTGATTGACTGTTGTTTGTCATTCTTACAGGCATTATTAGTAACAGTGATCTGCTGTAGGAAAGGGATACATTTAGAGCAAGGGAACTGGGTTTTTGTGGCTTTTTGGACCTCCTTTCTTACGAAACCAAAAGGCAAATAACTTCAGCACTTGTAAACCAAGGCTGCCAAACAGTATCACTTACCACTACCTTTAAGGTTATAAATATCTTAGGACATGACATCCACTCACTGATTTGTAGCAAAGATGTTACGAGAATTGTTCATGCACTGAAGTTTCATTAAGGGTTGAAAACTGTGGCAAAACACCAAGGAGAAAATATTGCTATATTTACACAGTGTCTTAACTCCTTTTTTTCACCCCTCCAGGGTTGGAAAGGGAACCACCTGTCTCCTTTGCTGATGTCAGACTGCTGCCTGGAGACATGGTGCTATTGGAAAGCACACGATACTGTACATATTTACACCAAGCTTGTATCTGATTGAGATTGTGCTATGAGACCTGTGAGTTCACAAGTTTCTTCATCATAGTCTCATGCATTAAACATGTATTTGAACTCTGGCTTGAAAACCGTGTGATCTTATGATAGACGTATTTATGTAATAGTTAAATGAATGATCATGCGCTCTCCAGCTCCTTTTCCATGCAAATGCAGAGGAAATTGAATATTATAATATTTCAGTGAGATGTCCTCAATAACAAATTACTGTTTAAAATAACCAATATTTGTATGTATATCAATTGCCTAGCAGTTATTTTTGTCTGCTATTTGCATGATATGGAAAAGAGTTTTTCTAGCAAACGTTTTAAGCTACTTGGTGCTGCTTTCCTTTTGGAATGATCACAAGGGTGCACATTTAGGGACGTATTTTCCATCTGTTTTTTTGAAGCTGGCAAAGCACATAATTTGAAATAGAAAAGAAGTCTGAAAGTACCCATATTTGAACTGGTATGTGTTTGAGCCATTCTAGGAATTCTTATTCTGTAGCAGTTGGTAAAAGTGAAGGACTGTATTGTACCCTTGGATGCACTATGCAGGCAGGGCTCAGGGCCAGTGGGAGCCCTATGGGAGTGCCCAGGGGCACATTAGGGCCCCCCTGAGACTTTTGCTGCTCGGTTACCGAGGCAAGAACCTGAAATGGTCAGGGGAGCTCTGTGAACTCCAGCTGTTCGATGCAGTCCTGTGGTGTGGAGGTTTGTTTGAGGTGGGTCCTTTTGCAAAGCTGGGCTTGAGCTTCTCTTCATACAGCCTTGAGTGATATGTCCGATAGACCCACTGAGTCTTCTGTGTCCTGCAGTGGTGGGCGTGGGCCTGCCAGTGCAACCAGTTTGTGGGCTTGCTCAAACATCCCTGTGGCTTTTGCCAGCAGATGGGATCTTTGTAAGCCAAATACAAGCTTTGCTGCAGGTCTATGACCCACGTGCAGGTTGAGGCCTGAGCTTCCATGCAGAGCAGCACTGGCATGATGGTGATTCTTTTCAGAGTTGGGATCTTCATCTGGTGAGCCATAGATCACCTCCACTCCCTCTGCTCATCTCTAAGTATTGCCTTAGCTCTTCACATCAGCTCACCCTTTTGATGGGACTGCTTGTTGTACGTGGTGAATAAGGGTGACAGAATCTGGCCTTGTCGCTCTGTCAGTGGTTGGATCAAGCTGGGCACCATTCAGTGCAATAATTTCTCTTAGTTGGGCATTTTGAAAATGCCAAAATACTTGGGGACACTAGTGCTCCTGGGAATCCATGGGACTGGGGACAGCTAGGTGAAAAGGGCTCCAAGAAATGTGAACTGTTGCTGCAAAACCTAACTATGGGAAGTAGAACAGATTTGGGGATAGTAGCATGCCTGGAGTATCAGATTGCCCAAATTAAATTCTGACAAAAGAACTGGATTTCTTTTTGCTGAGGTCTAGAGTAGATCTAGTAACCATCACAGCTGTTGAGCTGCCTATGTCTCTGGAGCAGTTCAGGCACAATTCCTGGGATGCGGAGATGGTTTTTCACTATCAGCTGGATGGGTTTTTTTGGTTGAAGGCTGTTCCAGCGGAAAGACTCGTATCAGTGGGTGTTGCTGAAGCCAGTACTTTTGGATCACTGTGGGAACTAGTTCATTGCTAGTGTGCACCAAACTCGTGGAGGTACAGGGGGAGGTGTCAGTATCTCATGTTCCAAGATCTCCTTACTCTTGTTATTTTTTTTATAATTTGTGATTTATTCAGTGTAGCTCTTCGCTGTATGTTAAAGAATTTTTTTTTAATGGAGACTGAAAGGTAAGGGAAAACTTTTGCCTATCCTAGAGACAGGGAAGTTACAGCTAGAAATGAATTCTTGGGTCCTCTGTTTCATCCTCATGTGCTAGCACCATATTTTTTTGTATACTAACAGAGTGTTCTAATGTATGATTGATATTAATTAGGTTTCTGCAAAGTACTGCACACCTTAACTTGAACTGAACCAGAAATAAATATATTGCCATATATTAACATTTTATTAGTTGAGAAGAAGAATAGGATGAAGACACCTATGTGAAATTCAAAGTATGAGCTTCAGATTGAATTAATGCCAGCAGTGCCTTGAGATTAATTTGGTTACTCTGGGTACAGAATAAGAAATAGTATACCATAATGTAACTGTGTTTACTGATTCATTTCTGGCATTAAAAACTTAAACCACATTATACATGCAACAACAGCCTTTTCTTACTTGGAAGAAGGTGAGTACATTTTAGTAATTAAAGTGAATGTTGCCCTCTGAAAAGTGCCAGTACTCCAGTGGAAGAAGAGTGCTGTTCTTACAGAGGATTTGCCCCATCACAAGCAGCAGAACTGCAATACACCAAAAGAGACCTGAAAAACAAAGAAAATACTACCAACCCAGGAAGCTTCCAACTTCTCATTAAATATCTCTTGTAACATGGTAACATCTGTTTCATGTACTATTCAACTGGTCAAACGTGAGTTTTCTATCCTTGTGCCACTTCATATCTCATCAGTATGTAGGAGAAGGAACAAGTTTTGCATCTTAAGATGTTGAAAGCTGAGTAATAATAAAATTATGCAATAGAAATACCATATATTCAGAAAGCAATTATTTGAAGGAGTTTCAGTTTTGACATGGCTAGATTAAGTATGAAGTTTTTTGTTTTTATACTTACTGTCAAGAATGTTGTTAAATACTGATACCACCTCCTAAGAGAACAACTTTTAAATACCAAAATGAAAAGGATAAGCATTAAATATTTTGGTAGATATATTGTGCCGTAATGTATACTGTCTTGTTCTTAATACAAGGCACAGTAGGGCTTAATTAAAAAGTGATTGTACGATCTATCACAAACCTGCATTAGGGATATGGATGCCAAGAAAATTAAGTTGAATAGGTGGTGATAATGAAATCGATATTTTATTGAATAGCTTTTATTCCTATGCCTTTGTTTGCTATTCTTGCCTTCCTGTCAGTAGGTAAGACATTTTCCATCCAAAATTCTTTGAAGGAATTCATTTAGTCTGATGCTGCTTTGTTTCATTATTTTATCAGTGTAAGTTATTTTATTCATTTTTTGACAGAGTAAAATGCCTTGACAAACTTCTGACTCCCTCAGAGCAGAGCATGACAGTAAACAAAGAAAAGCAAGTCCTTACAAGCTTGTTCCTGCTAGGAGTAGCTAGCTAACAACTGGTACAAGGGTGATTTTCTATTTCATGTAAGCAAAAGCCACAGTCACTCAAAGCCTCCAGGGCAGCCCCACAACCTGATTTTAGTACAGATTTTTCCTGTTCCAGCTCCTGGTATGGCTTTAGGACCTGCTAAGTAGAGTGTTTAGCATTAGAGAACAATGAAATATAGTATAATACCAAGTGAAGAATATATACAATAAAAGTAAGTATTTGTACAGCCTGGGCCAAAATCTCCCGTGTTATAACTTCATCAACTTAAATGCTATTGATTTTTCAGGTACCACTGACCTGAAATTGCTGGGATTGTGCTTGGGATGAATTTGACCTATATCGTTAAGGCCAAGCAGAATCACAGTTTTGAAAGTGTAATGCAAAGAAATAGTTACCATGTATTCTGCTGTCTTGTAATTCTACACCAGTCACTCAGTTCAGTGCGCTGTTGCAAAGTCTGTTCTTAAGATGGGTAGAAATGTGTCTGCAAGCACTGTAGAAAACAATAAAAGAGCTTATTGTTCACCTTCATATTTTTAAGAGTGGTGTGCTGCAAACCAGACAGCCTGTGCTTTCTGAACAGAGCTGCTGGAGCAGCCAGCACAGCTTCGTTTTCACATCCTCACTTACTAGGTTCAATGTTGCTGGTGTCCTTTAAGTGGCAAAAATCAAACAGCCAAAAGGAAAGGCTGGTTTTCGTGATCTTTCTGCTTGCGTGTCTCAAAAGGACACATATCACATATTGCAGTGCACTGCACATTGCAACTTGTCTCGTGCCTGGGTGCAGTAGGCAACATGGGATAATGTGCTAGAGGAGAAGACAGGCACAGCACAAGGCTTTTGAAAGCCATGAGAGGCACTGAAAGCTTGTGTTCGTGGTATGCAGCAGTATAGATATTTGAAAGGTTAGGTTCTGTCTATTTTTAGGTAGCCTTCACACTGGAACTGATCTATGAAGGGGACATAAAAATTGCACGTGTCTCTCCTGATTTATCACAGATTTTTTGACAAAATGCATTAAAGAAGGCTGTCCTCTGAATCAGAGATACTTTTTTCTAAAGTATAGCTGTGCTTCTTATTTAGAAGAGGAGTCTTTATGTTCTTAATTAGAATGCCAGTGCTGTCTATTTCACTCCAAGATCAGTATTTTCAGATTTTAGCAAAGTTAAAGAAATATGACTTTCCTACTTATTGTTTGGGAAGATTTATTCACTTGTGTAAATGAATTTTAAAAAATTGGCAAGGCCTTTTATCTCATATAAAATAAATCTGAAGATAAATGATCTTTTCCACTAACATCACCTATCATTAAAGTGGCTAAATGAAAATCAAAATGTGTTGCTATTTAGTGCCTGCTCGCCTTTTTACGGGAGATGAAATTGAGCATGTTTACTGGGCCGGAATTGTCAGCAATGCTTCGATTTATAGCATTGTCCAGGATATAAATTAACAACCACCATGTGTTTTCCCCCAGACTCCCTGGAAGATGGTAGCCCTATCTCCCCAAAGTGTACATCTCCAGCTTGCTGGGCATGCTCCTACCCTTCCTTAAAGAAAACCTGCAAACAATGTAAAATTGTGTTGCATTGAACTGAAGTGCAAATATTTTTCCATGTCTCTGTAAACAGGAGTGCATGTGAGAATGAAACAGCTGGAGGTCTACCTCCAGAAAACCCCTGGGGATGCGTCACACTCGTTTCTCCAGTCTATGCAATCTCGGTTTAATAAATTGGTAATAATATTATGATGAAGTGCTCTTTGGGGTTGGTTTGCTGTTTTTTTCAGAGGGTTTTCTTTTTTACAGAGCAACTTGCAACATGAATTAAAATAATCTTCTGTTCCGACAGTTTCCTATTTTTACTTAGTTATTTGTTCCTCAGAGAGGAAGGGGGAGCCTGCAGTGGGCAAAAGGGAAAGGTGCACTCTGGTGAAGTCTCTGTTTCAGTGTGAATCCTACACAGTCCTTTCAATGCTTTTGGTTAAATGCATTGCCCTGACTTGCACTTCCATGTGTGGAGTTCAAAAGAGCAGAAACAACAAATAGAGTTTAATTGAGCCAGATTGCTGGGGAATTTCACAATGGTAGGGATCCATTAGGGACAAACATAGAAGTAGAAAACTTGCCTTATTTTTTGATTGACATGAAGTAATGAAAGTACAGTCATAGCCCTTTTGGGGAGGAAGCATGAATCTTCCTGGTACCCACTTACAAAATAATTTATAACCAGTGTCCCAGGGCAAAGGATGTTCAGCAAATACTAAATTTCTTGGGAACAAAGATGTCTAAAATGGTGATAGCTGATGCAATCTTAGTGCTTTATCCCTGGTGCATTCACAGGGGAAAGAAGGGGAAGCCTGAATGGTATGAAAACTTAACAAAAAAAAAAAGGTGGAAATGTGTGGAGTAGTTTCTGCTTTGAACTGTCTTGGTCTCACCTTCTGTGATAAGGTCTGATTCAAAGCCTGCCTAAATCCATTAAAGATTTCCATTCCCTTCCAAAGGATTCAGAGCAGTCACCCCTTCCAGCTACTTTAACTCCCCTTTTACTTTGCTGCATTTTCTTATATAGGTATTGAGGCAAGTGATTTGGAAAGACTAAAATAAAATTAAATTAAAATAAAGTAGTAACTCACCCAAACCTTTCTGTGGCTAGTTCTCCCATTCCATCTCTGCACTAGCTTGTTTGGCCTTGAGTCAGAGGTGAAAGTACTGACAAATTTCTTGTCAAAAGCATTGCTGGAGGAGGGTCAGCCTCGAAAAGTTTACAGCTGCACTTTGTATAGCTAATAAGCCCTGGGCTAAATGCTTATCTTCCTTTATTTCAGTTATCTGAATTGGGGATGGAGGGAGGATGACATCTCTTGCCATTTGTGCAACTTTTTTAGATTAATATTGCAGCTCCAAGAAAAATGAATAATTGGACTTTTGAGCAGGGAGTGGAACCACGAAACCCATAGGGATTCCTCTAGCACTAGTCACTAGTTTGCATATTGCAAGTTAACTGCAATTCATGAAGGGTTCTGGCTAAAAATAACTCCTGGGCTCAATTTTGGCTGGCAGGAGCTACTAGTTAAGGGGTCAGGCAAAGCTGATCCTTCAGAAGCCTTGTCTGCATGAGACTGTTGGCTGTTGCGATGAGGTGATCCCATCTCCTCTTGGCTTGTGCTAGGCTGACTCAGGAAAACAGGGTGCAGGGGCTGTGGGGAGCTGGGGAAGGGGACCTTTGCTTCAGTCTGGGACCTTCAGAGGCCAAGCTGTGAGTGCTGGCTGCTGCATGAGTGGAGTTATGTTGCCCACTGACAGGAGTTTCCGCAAAAGCTTGCACTCTTCCACAGGCAGGCATAACCCTATAAAGGGTAACTTGATCCATAAGTGTATTTAAAAAAACCCCAAACACTAGGTCTTTTGTGTGATATCTTCATTTTATTTTGTTTTCAACAATTAAAATTGTTGAAAAGCAAATCTGTGGCCTGTGTTACTAAAATCCCATCAGATTACTACAGTCCAGAATTATTTCCGCATTATACTTTGTTTTAATATGAAAAATGCCAAGAGCTAGGCCCAAGAAAAAAGGCTGACTCAGTTCCACTGAGCTCTGTCTGAAGAAAGTCCTGTTTGAAGATGAGAGATGTGTTGGTAAGGCTGTCTGTCATCTCTAGTTTATTAAAAAGAATTGCTAGGAGGCACTAAAACTGTCCACTGCCTTTCCCTCTGTTCCTTCACTCAAAGGTGCTTCATTCACATCGACTTTACCATAGCGGTTTTGTGTAAAACAAGATTTGATTTTAGAGTATTTAAAGGTTACTGTTCTCTCCAGTGTTGTGCTGCAGCCTTGTGTGTGCTCCACTGCAGTCACCTTACCAGCCATTTCAGAGAGGAGATAGCCTGTGTTATGGAAATACGAGATTTTTTTCTTCCGCTAGCTACTGCGAGCCTCGGCATGGATTTGGTAGGGAGTGTGCTCTCCTGCACTGCTGTAACAGTTTGGGCATCACAGCTCCCCTTCAGGCTCAGAGGCCCTGGCTGGGCCACTAAGTGGCCAGATGGCAAAGCAAACCCCAAATGCAGTGTGACAGCTGGGTGGCCATCTCAGTGAAGGCTGGTAGCTTTGAAGGCTGATAGCTCCCACCAAGTTGCTTGTGGTTGCACCAGGGAATCTTCTGTACCCTAAGATATCAAATCCATGGTGGTTGTTCAGGGGATCATCCTCTTCAGACCACTCTCAGAAAAAGTCTGTAAAAACTAGATTGGCATTAACTAGGAAAAAGTCAGGGAACAAGGGCTCCAGGGTAATTCTCTAGGTGCTCAGGGGAAAGGGTGCAAGGTGGATGGTAATAGGGATAATGAGCAAGATCTGGATGGGATGTTCCAGAGTTCTGCAGTGTGTTACAAATACAAGATGTGTTCCTGAAGCTTCCCCAGGTTCTGCCCTGTGTGGCTGAAGCTGGAGAAGACAATTGCCTGTCCCCAGAAGGGGTGTGAGCATCCCAGCAAGGCTGGGAGAGGGAGAGGAAGGGCATAGCTTCTGAGTAAGGGCAGATGTTCCAGGCCCCTGAACAGGAATGTCAGAAACCAGTTCCTTGGGTCTGATAATATCAGATATGAGCAGGTTTTGGTCTCTTCCCAGGGACTTGAATGTGTGGAAGGATAAGGGGATAATAAGAACTTTATGACTTCTTTTGTTCCAAGGAAATATCAGCAGTGAGGTGAGTAAAGGAGAGATGATGATCTGCAACGGTCTGCGATTTTGATGTGGTCCTGCCTGCTCTGCCAGCCTGCAAGACAGTGCAAAACTGGAATCTGTCTCCTTGGCTTGCCTGGGTGTCTGTGCTCAGACAGCACCACAGCCTCCCCAGGAAACGGATGTGTTTACATGGCTCCATTTCTCAAATAAACAGAGGTCATAAATTTAAAGGTAGAAACTCTTTTACAGATCAGCCTTTATATAAAACAGTAACATCCAAGTAAAAGACATTGTTCGTATTCCTTTTAGCAAGCCTGACAAGCTGGATTTTCCTGCAAATCATAGCAAAGGAGGGTTCTGGAGAACTTATGCTCCAAATAAGTTGAAGGGAAACAAGTGACAAATATTTTTTTTATGTAATCAGCTGGAGTGGGTTTGTTTTTCTTGTTTTTAATAATGAGTAAGTGAAACATGCTTGTAAAGAGGGTGATGTTCAGGGAGGTATAAGAAAAATTACAGGAAGATTTCTTGTAGCGGGTACCTGTGATCCTCCTGCTTCACTTGAACACTCCTGGAAGGTTTTACTACAAGCACCCAGTTACAAAGAGTTGCGTGTCTGCAAGACTGGTTAACAATGATAACCAGGTAATTTGCACTAATAGTAAATAATCATAGTCAGGTCCAGTTGCATGTGAACAAGCGAGTGATTTGCCCTGGCATTCAGTGCTGTTTATTTGAGCCCTCAGTCTGTGGAGGCAGATGTGGCAAAATGCAGCCTGGTGTCAGTAATGTCAGTAACGCATTGCTGTTCGGAGAAAGTTATTTTGGACTCTAGAATATACAGCTCCTCAGACAGCAGCCTGTGACCCAGAGCTGGGCCAGGAATTAACTTGGCCCTGATCTCTCGAGTTTTTCAGAGAGATCTAGTACAGAGCACTATCCTGGGTTTCTCTGTTAAAAAAAATCTCAGATCATAACTATCCTAACAAAACTAGACAGAGCAGACAGCTTTATTCCATTGTAGAATTACTACACCAGTGAACCCAGAAGTTCAAGGAGTTTGATTCACTGGCTTACGCTATCGAGAGTGTATTCTGGATAGGATGAACTGGATAAATAAGGAAAAGAAGATGAGAAGGGGAAAAAAGAAGAGTAAACAAATAGGATAGAAGTGGAACAGAGAGAATGGACTGGAGAACAAATACAGGACTGTGCAAAAAATAAGAGTAAAGATGCACAGGAGGAAGATTTTTAATAAAAAATTAATAGGGTACATATACTTTATATAGAAAACCATTCACGCTAACACACCTTAGGAGTGCAGTTTGCTCTTTTATATACAACATTGGCTGATCTTTTGCTGTAAGGCCATTCACTCTTGGAGGGTTGAGCAGAAAGTTGAATTGATGTGAGAACTGATTTGCAAACCTCATCGGGCTGAAACTTCAGCACTATTTTTATATACAAGTTTGCTTGTCCTTACTCCACTGGAAAATGCCAAAAATCAGCAAATACCACAGTCTTGGGGGCAAGGAAAGAAAAGACTTCTTCTCAGTGCCATAATGAAGGGGCTAAGTTTTGGATTTCAAAACCACAAGGTCTCCAAAATCAGTAGCTTCTTTAAGAGACCTAAATTACAGGGAATAAAAACCTGACCATAGCTAGAAAATGTGGGTGGGAAGAGAAAGAGATAAAATGAATGCTGAATCCAGGAAAAAGTCAAGGACAGAGGGCTTGAAGGCTTTGGTCTTTCATTTCTATTTCCTGTTGTTGCAGGCAGCCATAACTTCCAGTCCTGTTAGAAATGTGTCATGATTTGGGAATTAGTGCCCAAATGCTGTTGAAAGGCTTACCAGAACTTTCTTGAATCATGGCCCTTAAAGAAGAAAAGGCAAAATTTGGGAATTGCTGAGACCTGGTACAGACTAACCTGAAAACAGGGGAAATGCAGTGGTTGAATAGGTGGTCTGATAAAGGACATTTCAACAGGGCAGATTGTGTCAAACGGACCCGCAGACTTTGTCAGCTGAAGGAGGCTTTTCTTTGTATGTGTTTGTTATGGAACCAAATATCGTGTGTGTGTGTGCTTAGATATTGCCCCACAAAAGATGTTTGTGCAATTCTTTAGTGTTGTCAAAACAGAGGGAAGAGCATTGCTAAAGCTTCTAGGGAATGTTCAGAAGACAAGGTTTCCTTTGAGGAAGCAGCTTAGGTGCTGGCTGGGTTTCACAGGCTTCATTTGCATATGCGGAGGCTGCGTCGTTTCCAAACTACACTGCCACTGCAGCTGTCTCCCTTGCTTTTCCTTGGGGCACTATGCTCAAAAGCCACATTAAAATATGGGAAAAACAAAAAGATCCTAATGGGTAAATTTGTACTATGGCTGGGGTTAGACACTTCAGTTAAAAAAAGAAAAATTCTTCCCAAGCAATGGGGGACCCTTGTTGAAATCTCACAGTCTTTTGTAGTTGGAGTCTTGCTTGGCATCTCTTTCAGGTAACACTGGAACTGCCAGCAAAGTTCAAGCTATAATGTAGACAGGGCCATAGAAAAGCTCTGGGCACTCTGTAATTATTACCTATTGGTTGCTCCCTCTATAGTGCCCTAAAAAAGTTCTTCAATCTCTAAAGCTCGTATGGTGAAAGCACCACTAAGGTCGCAGTTTATATTTTATCAGTTAACTTGCTAATTTGAAGAGAAGGCATTGAAGTGGAAATGTAGAAAATAGAAACAACATGAGCAGGTCAAAATATCCAAAACAGCAATATGAAATGTTCCAGTGTAAATACATTTCTATAAAAGGTGTGAATGAAACTTCAGAAAAAACCAGATGATGGATTCGGCACAGTCAATGAACACAATTATAAGCAGGTATTGAAGGAGAATATTCCACCAACCATGGATCCCCAGATAATAATTAATAAGAACCGACTCCACTCAAGGCACACAGGTGCCCAGTATTATTTCACAGTTGACTGTTCAGAGGGTAGAGGTACTCACCTTTGCCACAGATCTTAATAATTTACTGCAGTTTTATCATTAAATCAGCACATAATTGGGAAGGAAATTTGGTTTTTTTGTCGTGAGAGCAAAGCAATACCGTTAATTTAATTATTTGTAGGAAAGGCTTTCTGAAGTTATTCGGTATTTTGCTGTGTTTCTTTTTTATTAAGTAGAGTAAAAACAATGCCATTTTTGTCATCAGTGCTTGGTGGAAATATGACAGTGTGATGTGATTTGCAACTTAAGCACAAGCTCGGAAAATGTACATTTTATCAGGACTGGCAATAATGCATTACAAAGAAACACAAATAAGCTAAGAATATATCTGAGACCTCCTACCATTTCTGAAGGTTCCAGTGTCTGTGGGAAAAAGGCTATTTCAAGAATTGTACTTCTTATTTATTTTATTTCTCTCAGCAAAATTGCCACAGCCTTGTATAATAATTGAATTCATTTAGTCTTTAGAATACTCAAGTTTGCAAATAACAATGAAAATGAATATTTCATGGCATGGAGGATGATAAGCTATAGTTTTGTAACTTTGGTAGCCCAGCACAAGGGAGCCACCATTTACATTTCACAAGAATTTTTACACCCAGATAATTAAAAGAACTGCAGCTTAAGACAATAAGCAGGCAGGTGGGGCTAGTTAAACAAGACCTTTATTTTTGAGGTTTTATTCCCTGTTGTGGATAGCATTTTGCAGTTCAGTTTGGTACATGGAGTTTGTTGTATATGAGTGTATGCAGTGCAAAGGGGTGTCATAAACCAGTTGCACCTGCAGCAGCCCCTATTGTCTGGAAAAGGCTTTGACGAGGAGACAGGTCTCTTAACAGTGTGTCTGGATTTTCACGCAAGAGATTTTTAAAATTTATTTATTTTCCGTGAACAAACGCTGGGTCCAGGTCAGAAGGGTGCAGAAATGCGCCCTGAGGCAGATTATAGAGG